>JAFREQ010000137.1:475000-600000 GCA_025331565.1 Holacanthus passer
GAGGACTCAAACCTCCTCCTCACCCCCCCCATCCTCACCCTCCTGTGGCCCCTCACCTGGACCCCCCACCCCCCCGGTTCATCCTGTCTGATCTCTTTAGTCCATCTGAGGTCCCTGCTTGACTCCCCCCCCCATTCCCCCTGAACACACACACACACACACACACACACACTGATCGACCTTTAAACAGCTGGTGACTGGCAGAGTTTTATGACAGCGAGAGGTCTCACTCTCCCCTGTTTTTCTTTGTCATTGTCAGTCACAGTTCAAGACGTTTTACTGCTCTTATGTTAAAAACAAACACGAGTGCTCGTCGCCTTCATCACAAAGGGACGTAATAACCAGACATTTCATTAGGATTATTTCCAAACTCTCGTCTGTTGCTTTTGAGGAGCGCTGAGGCCGGAGCGGCGGCGGCGGTGAGAAATGGTTGTTTTAGCTCTCAGGTGCTGTTTTGCTGAGATAAACGTGGCCATGGCCCCGTCGCTGTGGACAAGAATGCAAAACAACCTTGGCCAGATCAAACCGGTTGTTTTCGCTGCTATGTTGGCGGCCGGCTCGACAGTTTTGGTGTCTGAGGGAAAAGGTGAACGAGTCTGGGGTGAACGCCTGTGACCTCTGATGTCTCTATAGCAGCTGGAAGGCGGTTTGTTTTGAAAAAAAAAAAAAAGAAATCCGCTACTTTTAGAAAAGAAAAATGATCTTATATTGTTTTTGGGAATGTGTGTGGGAGTGTGTTGGGTTGCTCAAGTTGGGATTCAACTCCCGAACCCTGGCAGCGCCGATGCCTTGCTGAACTCCCAAACCAACTGAGGACACTTTTTAATTCACATCCTCAGTTCCCAAAATGAAATCTTCCAGCCGGGATGAAAGATGAACTTGAAGCAGTGATTAATTCTTTCTCCTTTTTTTTCCAAAATAGATGCAATGCATTTGAGAAAAAGAGCCTCCATTTGTTTCTTGTTACCGGCTGGATCTCATTCTCTCTCCTCCCGGTGTAAGAAATCAGCATCAAAAGCTTCTGTTAGCCGGTAATTACAGCTCAGGTTCTGCTTAACTGTTATTAACAAAAAAGTACAGTAATCTGGCCTGGCAGTGCAATATGTTACCGTAGCTTTCTAATTAATCTTACAGGGAGCGTAATAAATTTACAATATCAGATTGGCGCAATACTGTATATAGATTTATTAAAGCTTTTAATCAGTTCTGGCAAAATTAATTTTGCAATGATTGCTTACATTTGAATTTGCATATACTTAGTGCAAGTAATTTATTTTTATAGATTCTTTTTTATTAAAACGAGGCACGTGGGGGCCGTCAGGGATGAAGAATTGCTGGGTTTTGCCTCTGTGTGCTGCGAGGGAAAGAGTTTCCTCGTAGGTGCGAGAGAAGGCGACGCACCTGGTCTGACAGGAAGCTTTTGTTGGATGCACAGTCAGAAGTGTTGCACTAAATTTACCGCAGGATATAATTTAAAATGTTCAGATCCGCTCCGGCTCTGGATCTTCAGAAGTTTAGAAAAGTTGTTGACCTGATTGGCATTTTGTAGTTTTTATCATTTGCACTAAGAGGAAGTGAAGGTGAAAACACCTGAAATGTATAGAAGATGAAAACATCCTCTTATAACTTATCATTTCGAAGCAAATATTATTTCCTGTGACAAATTATTCATCATGCTGAAAAGATATTTGCAGATATTTAAAGCAATCTGTTGCAGCTTCACACGTTCCAAGACTCAAGTTCAGGCTTCCATTTAAAAATATATTCTAAATGTTAGCTCTGAAATATTTGCCTGAATCACAGCTACTTAAAAATGTAAAAATCTAAATGGAGTCAGGTTTGTGTTGTGATTTGTTTCCGTCTTTAAAGGAGATCTTGCCCTCCCTCCCTCCCTCCTCGTCTCCCTGTTCCTCTCTCTTGTAAATACTCACAATGACACAAGCCAACAGAGAAACACACACCGAGGTACACAGGAACACAGATGCACACTCCCACACACTCGCACTTACACACACACACACACACACACACACAGGAGCGGTGTAGCACTTCCAGGGCCGATAAGAGTGATTCATAAACAGATGAACCCGAAGCAGATGTGTTATCATGGTGGCGCTGCGCTCAAAGTACTGCAAGGCCACACCGGCTCTCATGGGGCTTCACACACACACACACACACACACACACACACACACACACACACACACACACACACACACACAGGGAGCCAGGTTCCAATATTAAACATCAGACCTGATAACAAAAGGCTGTGACTATCAATTTGGCGCCCCCTCATTGCTCCACCTCAGAATCCGACCTGATAGGACGCCGCGTCAGCAGTTTCCACCACCTGAGTGTAAATATGTGCGTCCTGTACATGTGTGAAAGCGTGTGCTGCTATTTATAAAAATGTTCCACATGCCGTTTGGTCATATGTGTTTGCGCGTCTATTTTCACGATTGCATGTTGCTGCTGCGTCCTACATGTCGGTTTGTGTGTGTGTGTGTGTGTAGGCCAGGGCGTGGACTCGTGGCATCGAGCCACGGTGTCCCTTTGAGACTGGGCAGGAGGAGGAGGAGGAGGAGGAGGAGTGGAAACGAAGAGAGAGAAAGAGAGAGAGACTGTGGGCCGTAGAGAAAGAGGAACGATTTAGATAACAGTCTCAGCTTTTGGCACACACACACACACACACACACACACACAGACACACACTCACTGCTATCGGAAACACATTATTATTGGAGAGAGCTGACCACAGGAGAACCCTGGCAAGCACCCTGAGATAGGCTCTTCTATTTTTCTCCCTCCCCAGGGAAGAATTCATGAATTAAATCTTTCTATTAAAGGTAACCCTTCCCCCCTCCCACAAGACTACAAACCAGGAGAGAGAAATTCTTCAGTTTAGTGCTGCGAATCCAGATTCTCATTATCTGTGAATCTCTTGGTTATTTTTCTTTATTTATTGATCAGTTGCTTTTTTAAAAAAATGCATTAGAAAATAGTAGAAAATCCTGATTAGCATCTTTTAATTGTCATTTAAAACAGTCAGAAATTTAAAGATATTCAATGTGCAAAGATGTGAAACAGCAAAATTCTCACATTTGAGATGACGATGGCTTCAAAACTAATATTTGATCTGCTTTGCTCAAAAAATGACCAGTCAGATTTGTCGTGGATTATTTTCTGTTGATCAGCTGATTGATTAAATGTTAAATTGTGAAATTGAGTTGTGCAAATTATGTTTAAAGAGTTCACGTTTTGTCTGCGTTTGGGTAAAAATTTACAACATGGAATTTATTAGTGAACTTATCAAAATAAAAAATGAGCAAAAACTTCAACTGCAGCTAGAATTTGTTTTATTTTCAACCTTTTCAAAAATCTTCTGTAGGAAGTTTTGCCCCTTAATCCCTCTCGTATTAATATATGCATGTTTATAGCATTAGTATTCAGCTGCAAACACACATGTAAACACGTGTCCGTCCTTTTATTATGGAAAGACAGATTCCACACATCTGCGTTATTAGCTGTGTTTTCAGCTCCACATTAACGTGCAGGTGCTCTTGTCACTGTATTCGCTGCTCCTCCGTCTTTACAATTTACATTTAGACATCGACACACACACACACACACACACACAAAGCCCCACAAATTTCAAATAGTTTAAACTACTTGCTGCATTCATTCAGCTCAGAGCATAAAAAGGGTCTTTATAGTGGAGGGGGAAATTAGCGATGGTCTCTCTTATGTGTGTGAGAAGCACCGCTTTGCCTGCGACGACTCCAAAACTGGAAGCAGTTCACCCAGCAAACGTTTTCTTTTTTTCCCTCAGTGTGTGTGTGTGTGTGTGTGTATTTGGTTAGTTACAGTAATTACGGCCCAATAACTGACAGCCAAAACCAGGCAGGAGAAAGTAGAAGGGGGCTGTTTTTCCTCAGCCGCGCGCAGCCTTGCTGCCGAACATCTGCTGAGAGATTTGCATATTAATTAACCCATATTAACTCTAATTATTCTGGGAAATTATCAAATAAATTAAATTTTCTAATTTTAACCGTTTTTTTCCCCCCTCTTCCCGTTGCTTGACGTGTGTCAGGGTAACATCAGGAGGCGAGGGGAAGCTCACCTGAGCCGGAATAAAAAATATATATTCTCCACACACAGCCCCCTCCCCTCATCCTCCCCCCTCCAACATTTCCCTCCTCTGTTCTTCTTCTCTGAATCCTCCCTCCCACTCCCCTGGCCTGGGAGTCCTGAGGGCAGCCAGGGGAAGCTTTTGTGTGTCTTTTTTATTCTTCTTCTTTGGCTTGTGTGACGAGGAGGAGGAGGAGGAGGAGGGGGAGGAGGGGGGAGGTTTACTTCGAACATTTGTTGGAGGCAGGAACATGTGTGAACTGGGGGAGGAGGAGGAGGAGTGGAGGGGGGGGGGCACAGATGGTGAATCCATGCAGGACCCAGCAAAGGTGGGACCTCTGAGCTGTTGAGCAAACCTCGAAGCTTTCTCTGCCTCGCTCGCCCTCCCCAGCCTGTTGCTCGGGCCTCCTCGGCAAATAAATGGGACTTTAATTGAATTAGAGTCAGTGCTGCTGCGAGGGTCTCCTCGCGGACAAAACCCAGCAGCGATTTGACGGATGCGCCGCGACGAGCTGGAAGTTTCAGCATCGACACAAACCGTCACAGAATCTTTGTGTGATGTTTTATTACATTCACGCTGCTTTAAACGTTTCAACATATCGAGGCCCTGATTTCAGAACATGATGCAACAGACAGTCGTAAATATGATCGCACGACTTTTCAACAGTCGTATTATTGTTTGCTGTGGCTCATATTTGCTTCCTGACATAATCAATCATTTAATCGTGTGCTGAGACTTTTACTTTTCAGTGTGTTTTAGGTGACTTGTTTATTGTCATATAGTCAACAAGAAATAGAAATTTGCAGGTGGAGACTTCATCTGAGTTCTGCTTTCATGGTTTTTGTAACCTGACTGTGAGTTTTCCTCCAGTTTCACTTTATTTAGTTTGTTATAGTTTGTGGTTTTGCAGGTTCGAACCACTTCTGTGTTCTGTTTGCGAGGTTACTTAGTTTATTGTGCTTGAGTCAGTTTTTATTTACCCTCTTTCTTCTTGGTTTGGGTTACTAGTCTTATTAATCTCATCGTGCGTATTTTACTTTACAACTTATTTGCTCTTCATTTTGAAAGTTATGAAAAAGCTTTAAAGCATCTCGTAAACACCGAAATTGTAAAACAGTTTTGTCCTGAACGAATCATATCAGTCAAACACACACTCACTTCACTTGTCAGCGACACCCCTCCCCCTCTTTACACACACACACACACACACACACACTGCCCAGACAGACACACACACACTCACAGGTTGCGTTTACACTTCGCTGAGTTTTCACCATTCATCGTCTCTCCCGAGTCGCCCCCTCCCCTCCCCGGCCCTCACCCCTCACTCTCTCTCTGTCTCTTTTCAGAGCTTTTGTTTGCCCTCTGCCACCGTCCTTTCACCGACTTGGCCCTGATTTGCCCCTTGTGCTCGATCGCACCATTATACTGAGACAAGATAGCACAAAATATCCAAACATGTCGGCTATTCTTTTGTCTGGCGTGACTTGGGTTTGAGTCTCTCCTGAGCGGCAGTAATGCTCCCTGTTTGAAGGAAAATCATGACCTGAAGATGCTTTATTATAAAGCAAGCCTTAAAAATGAAGTTAAAATCTGGATTTGCAGAATTTTATTTTCTTATTTTAAGCAGTAGTTGGTTTTGGATGAACATCTTTCAAATTTTACAAGAATGCATCAAGAAAAAAGGGAATTTAAATTTAAAAAACGGCTTTAAAGAAGCGAAAGCAAAAAAGCAATCAAGCCTCCTCGCAAACATGCACAAGAATTAGCTGTAAATGTAAAAATGAGGGAAGTGTAGTGGAAGACTGTGGTGTGAGGTTTCCTTCAGACAGGAGTAAGACTTACCCGGGGAAGTGCTTAAACTGTTGCAGACAGGAACAAGGGCAGACAAAAGGTCACCACGAGAATCCGCTACCGCTGGCCGTAGCCACGAGGCAGCGACCTCGCTTCCACCTTAATGCCCTCCCACACACACATGCACGCACACACACACACACACCGAGCACTCCTGCTTCCCCATCTCCCTCGCAGCCATCCAGGTGATCCGCTTGGCTCACATTCATGAGACAGGGAGCGAGCGTGAGCAGTTATCGTCCAATAGGGAGAATGTCCTGGCTCATTATCGGCGTAGGAGGCCGAGCGTGTCACCTGGAGCTAAGCCTCGACACTCGACTAAAAAGTCAGCCGGGGTTAGCGTGAGAGCGCGAATGTGGGTGTTAGTCATTCTCCCCGCAGCGATCACCTCCACCGTTGGCCTGCCGAACAGAAAGAGCTCTCTTTCTCTCTGAGACTCGAGCAGGAAGGGCTTTTAGTGCAGCCTCCTCTGGGCGCTGGACGGCTACTTTGGGATCGTTAAATAAATGTGATTATACTTGTTAGCATTGTGAAAGGCTTTTTCCTCGGCAGAGCGCAGGTGTTGCAACTCTGAACTCGGCTTTCACGGCAGCAGAAGGTAAAAATGTAAAAGTTGAAATGTGCTGCAAAGTGGAGTAAAGTTGATTCACTGGACTTGCTCAAATCAATTTTAGGTATTGGAGAGAATCTTCTCACCTCCAGCTCATGACAGATTAGTTTAATGATAATGATGATGTTTTTAATGATAAAAACTTTCCGTCAAACAGGAGTGAAATTTGCCCTGAAGCCTTTTAAACTTGCCAAAAATCAGCCATCAATTTCTGACAGCTTGCAAACTTGCAAATTGCAGCTTTATTTCATTTTAGATTAAGAAGAAATAACAACATTTCAAACACATATGAGAAGATTTCTGCTATGTAAGAAGATTAAAACACGTTGTAGTTGTTGCACGACGCACTTTTGAGAAGTTTGACCAAACGTCACTTCTGCACGACCTAAAAGAAATTCAGTTACAAAAGCTGCAGAATTGTGAAGAGAATTACATTTTGTGTCACGTTCTCTGAGCTTGAAAGACATTCCACGCATGCATACCATCCAAAGTTTTTGACAAACAGACGCACGGGGGTCAACATCAAAGCCACAAGTTGGTGGCCGCGCGTTCCTCCGAGTGGGCGTCTTTGAATGCAGCATGTGGTCGGACAACTGTTGTCAAAAGCGCGGACTAAGTGAGCTATCTCTGGGTTTTGTAGGAGTCGATTGTGAGTCTGACATTAAAGGTGTTTTTGATCGCCCGAGCCGTTTGTTCGCTGTCAAACCTGACGCTTTGTAAATATAATCATTTTAGATTTGGAGTTTGTTTCCCGGCACTAGATTAATTCCACCGGCTTCTCGCTATCTGCAGAATACGACTGTCACGGCTGAAGTATTGCCTGTGCCGTTGTTTTTTAGCTTCTTTATTTATCTTCATCAAATAAATGATGAGGTTTTAATAAGACTCTCTCCCTTGCTCTCTGGCTCTCTCTCCGCCTGTCACCGCCGATGCTTCTAGCCATCCTAATCAATATACAATATTCCTCTGCTCTCTGTACTTTTTTGGGTGAGTGACAGATTAATGCCAGGCCTGTGAAAGGGTTATGTCAGATAGTTTAAAACCCGATATTAAACAAGAATTGCGCTGTTACATGTGTCATTTTAATTATCTGAAAAACTCAAGTCAAAGAGGCTCCTTTTATTTACCTTAAATGGCGGGAGAAGTGAAAAAGAGAGAGGGGAGAAGAAAGAAACAGGTAGCAGGAGTTTGCGAGACGTCAGCCGTGATTGCTTTTGTCGAGATGACACTTAAGGTAAGAAAAGGAGAGAAGAGGCATTTGAGAAGTAAACATTATCTTTTCTTTGTCTTTCTCTCTCCTCAGCGACACAAAAGGCTGATTAAGAGTGAGGTTTGGGGACGAGGGGGGGCGAAATAACTGCCTGCAAAATATTAGTAGGTTAGAATTACTTTGTTGCGTGACACAATACCAATAGATGCTTCATGCTCGGAGAGGGAGAGGCTCTTGTCAGCGGTGGCACCTAAACAATGGCGGCTTTCTTGACGCTAATACTACGCGTTTGACTTGACGAGCACCCCACTGTCATTTTGCCTTCTTGGAGGTATACGTTGAATGCGGAGGAGACAGCTGACGTTCGGAGAAGATTGCGTCTGCTGGAGCTTTCGGAGACAGTTCGACGCCCCCGCGCTTCAGTTTGTTCAGAAACTCGAGACGTCATAAGAGAAAACAGCAGGAGACAGAAAACGGCTGAAACCGGTGACAAAAATAAAAAACGAACGCTCCACTTTGAAGACCTAAATTCTCAATCGTGCAAACTTTGCATCGGCAGTGTTGAAGTCAGGACGGTGTGCGTTGCTGCGGTGGATGTGTTGCTAAACAAAAAGAAGCTCCCTCGCTCCTTTTATTGGGGAAGAATAGGCCCTTTAAAACCTGTCCAGCCTTAGATAATTTCATTCAGCCGGCCCCTGCTCTGCCGTCATTGAATCTGCATCCACAGATCAGGTTCACAGCGACGGGTTGATAGCTTCCCAAGCCTCTTGGCCTTTTGTTCTTCCAGCCCCCTCCTCTGGAAGTTGGGGGACACAGAGCTGATGGGACGTTGCTGAGAAAAGTTCAGAACCTCAGGGGTGAAGGGGCACGAAGAGGTGAATTCCTAAATAATCAGTGTGTTGTTTTGAAGGAAATTGAGTTGAGGGATTCTTAAGTTTGGCTGATTTTGACCAAAGTCTGGATGTGAAGCGAAACAGGTGAAGCCTTTAAAATAAACACGTCGCTTTTCATTTCAATTGTACCAAGGTAGATGTGGACCACCCAGGAATTCCTAACGTCTCTCTCCACTCCTGGGTCTCCAGCCTCGGTTGCCTTTTTTGTCATCTCCAAGGAGCATTACTGAGTCTGAACTTGCCTAAACCCTTGTGATCACACCTCTTGAAAAGGTTTTGTTTCTTCCGTCGATTGGTATTCGAGGCAGGTCACCGCACTCCCGCCCTCCTCCTCCTCCTCCTCCCCCCTCGTGCCTGCCTGCCTGCCACCCTCCTCCCCCTCGGCCTCCCCTCCCACGTTTGAAAGCCCTGTTTTCATTTTAATTTGCACCTGTTGTGCAGTTGTTCGCTGAAGGCAAGTGCAGACCAGTCAATCGTAGGGAGACGTGTTAGGAGGAGATGTGGGGAGGCTTATCTTTTGATATGTATAATGTCTTCAGAAATGTCATGCATGAACTTCATCTGCTCGCCGCTCTTGATTCTGGGAAAGTTCCCGAGGCTCAATAGGCAAAATATGGCACTTAAAATCAAGCTTGTTGGCCACAATGAGGCGTTTTGCATATTCAACACTGTTCATGTTCAAGTCTAACATAACATGGCGTCTCAAAGCTCTGAGATATAAATCTGCTGCAGCTTTTTTCATTACTCCCAAACATAAATTCAGCTAAAGCACATTAAAAAGCGTCTCCACCTCTTCACTATGGCGGCTCAAACTCGGGGCCCTCCCATGATTGACTCTCACCGCAGAACATTCTTGGACAAGCTGCCAATGAGGTGTGTCCCCATGTGATGCCATGCTTCTGGCTCGCCTCGCGCTCCATCTGCGCTCCCCCAATAAGTCTTCTGATGTCCTGTTCTGCCGTGATTTACGCTGCGGCGAGCGAGCGCTGAGAACCTGCCGATGGCGGTGACTAATTTGCACGTGAGCCACCTTTGATTGAGTTCACAGCCCTTATTTACAGGCCGTCTATTTTAAGAAAAGCATATGTCTGGGACTCGAGTGTTGTGGAACCGGGCGGGCCCTGCTGATGCTGCTCTGGAGTTTTCTGTGTGTGTGTGTGTGTGTGTGTGAGGGTGTGTGTGGTATGTACGTCAGCCTACCTCCCTCAATGTGAGCTCTCAACAGGCCTCAAGGCGCTGTCGTGTCTCTGTATTTTCATATGTTAGGAAACATTTATATTTATGTTCATGGTTCACTGACAATGCAAATGCGAAGACATCCGAGGGGTACATGTGATGAATAATCTAAATGACTATAGGTTAAGCCTTTTGTATGCGCAGCAGCAACATTTGTAATATTGGACGTGCTATGCGGAGCATCTCAAACGTGACGAGTATGCTCCGGAGCAGAGCCGTCCTGAAAGGTGCAGCTCGTTGGCATCCGAAGCATGTGAGCGCGACTGAAAATTAGTGGCTATTTTGGCTCGCATCTCCTCGACAGCTGTCTGCCCACCGCTGCGGTTCAGTCACAGATTCCAGTCGCGGATGCTGTAATTGGGGTGTAACCCACAAAAAAAAAAGAAAGCGCCTACGCCTTGGAGCGAGCAGTGATGTTTGGTGACCTTTTTAATCTGGGAGTCAATCTCAATTTCCAAAACAAGTCGAAATCCCTTCTCAGATTCCTCTGTCATTTGTGTTTGGAGGTTGATCACTCAGCTCGACTCGAACATTCAGAAACATGAAACATGTGAACGTTGATCCGAGGGTAAAAGTAGAATCAATAGCTGATGATTTGTCTCCTTGTCTGTCGCAGCTCTGAACTACGAGAATGTGGTGGAGACGGGCTCAGAGACGGAGGAGGAGGACAAGCTGCCGGTGTCCGAGGAAGACCCCCTGATCAACGGCACGGGCAGCCCGGCCAGCCTCACCAACCCGGAGGCCTCGCCACGCGCCGAGAGCCACGGCCTGCTGACCAAGGAGGAGGAGGACGACGAGATGCGGGACAGCGGCGTGGAGCACATCTGGCCCGACAACGACATGCTGAGCGCCTCCGTCGACGGTACTGGTGAGTGTCTCCATCAGTAGAGGAGCAGATACCAAACTATAAGCTGGCTGAAGGGCAAACTGAGGATTTCTTCTCTTTCTAAATTTGAGAGTTGTGGCTCTGCCCAGCGAGGCTCCTAACCAGTCAGATTATTTTTACCTCCACAAAATATTTGCAAAACCAAATCTGCAATCTGTTGTCCAGATTTGTTCCAAAATAAGATGTCCTGCTATCTGAGAAACGTGACCTGCGCTTTGCTGCAGAAACCGCGGGGCTGAGTGCGGCTGAGGGGTGAAACATGAAGTCTCGAGCTTTATTTTCAATATTTCTCACACGTCGACCTCTGGAAATACATTAAAAAAGCAGCTTTTGTTCTATCTGCTTGACCAGATGTGCGGGCTTCAGGTGAGCTGTCAATCAAAACAGCTACCACTAAGCTGACTTTCAGATACTTTACAGCGAATGTGTGCACATCTTGCCACTTGTAGTGTTGTCTTATGCCATAAACCCCACCCATCTGGTGCCCGAGTAGACTTAAACAAACCCCACGAAGCGTCTGGCAAACACTGCTTGAGCCAGGTCTGACGGTGAAGCCCCAGCGATGCTCCCTCAGCAGACAGACATGATAAACAGTTTCTTTGTGAGCGACAGAGACCATTTGGTTCACGCTTAGAGAAAAGTCCTGCTCTGAGCCAAACAACAAAAAATATTTACAGTAATGTATAAAACCTCACAAAAAAACAGCCTGCGAGCTGCAGAAAATGAAAAGCGGGGAGGTGAGAATGTGCTCGACGTGATTCACTGTTTCATTCTGAAGGGGATGTGAGACATGTGAGGCTACTTTTCCTCAAACTGTATCACTGTTTATAGTATTTCAACAACCTCCAACAGTGACGGATGCCGTGTAATACCTCCTCCCTCGCAAGCTGCTTAATCCCGGGCAGGTGACGGCTTCCCAAACTTGACTGACTTATCGTCTTTTGTTGAGTGACTCCGATTGCCGGGGCCTCGGTCACGGATGCTTGAAAGATAAATACTTTTAATTAGGGGGCAGGGTATAATCATTAAAGGAAGCCAGACTGCTGCAAAAAGTCATTAACAATCTTAAATGAAATTTTTATTTTTATGATAGCCATTTACATGTATAATAAGAGTCAATGATTCTTGGAAGCATGTGACAGGAACAGAGTATGGCGAGAAGTCATGTAAGACAGCCAATTTAAATGAGCCGGGCTTCGCTATTCATTTCTGCTAATGAACTAGCTGTGCACGGTGCCGAAAAACGGAGGAACATTCAGCAGTCTTAAATTTTAATATGGGGGAAAATTGCACATTTATTAGGGTTGAAAAAAACTTAGCGGGTATCAACATTCGCTTCTCCTAAATAACAGTTCATATTGGCTCCTGGAGGGGGGGGGAGGGGGGCGGTTTGGTAAATAAATCAAGATAAAGGATAAACAAGCTGTCGTTGCATACGGTAATTGTTTATTTGATAAAGACCTGCGGTGCCATAATGTCTGTAATTCAACTATGTTGCAATTCCCAGATAATATGCTTCTTGTGTGATAAAGTGTCTGACATATTTCGGAGAGCAAGTCAAGTTCATTAGAGCGTTTGGGAGTCTCTTTCCCAATCTTGCGGGTGCTGTGTTTCCCAGCCTGTTTTTTTTTTTTTTTTTCTTCTTCCTCGGTGCCTAAGTGTCTACAGTGATACCTCAGCACATAACTTAGGCCTGAGATAAGTTAACACCCCCCACCTTCCTACTTGGACCGATTTGGTCGTCACTCCCCTATCGGGAGTTTTTACACAGGTCTTGGAGCGTGTGTGAGCGTTTGCAGGAAAAGCCTCACTAATGTGTGGACGAACGCCACAAACAGACGCTCTGAGGACTCGTTTCCTGCGATGCTTTAAAGAGCGACGCGGCCTCGATGATGTTCTGAGACGCTGCATGTAAGAAAAAACTTTATCGCCGAGCCTCTTCTGATTCCAGGGCACAATCAGAGTCTTGTGTCTGGCGTTGTCCTTGACATTCCTTCATCCCACAGCGAGGCTGGACGCGATGTGCTGGAAAGCATGACATCATTATCACTGACAGACATTTTCAAATAAATCACCTGCGTTCTCCCTTTGCCCTTTTTAAACTCCTCTCGAGGGCGTCAGGAGGATTTCTGACTTGCAGCAATCAGGCTGTCGAAATCCCACTTTTCCCCCTCATGTTTGCTGGATTTCAGAAGCACTTTCGCTCCTCGAGACACATTATTTGAAAATGAAACGTCCTGTTTTGTGACACCGGTGCCAAACGTGTCCTTCTGTTTTTGATAAAACAGCGACTCTTGTTTTCTTTGCACGTTTATCAAGTTTTGGAGTTATTAATTTGTCGTTTAAACACCTCGTGCGTCCAGGAGTTTGCCGTGTTTTTCAATAAGTGCACTGTTTCAGATGCTTTTCCATCCTGCCAAGAATCAGCTTCAGAGGAAAACACTGTATTCTTTGGCTGTAAAACGCTCAAATTTGAAAGGATGGAACATTGACACAAAATATCTGCTACTGACAACTTCAGGCCAAAAATATCGGAGATGGCATCGGCTTTGAAAAACCTGCTTTAATGAAATCTTGTCTATTGTGTGCTGAGACTAGATGAGGCTAAAAGGCAGGAGTGAAAGCGACTGCGGCGACCGGCCATAAAAATAGGAATGTTTTCAAAATAAACAGCATCAGAGCTGCTATGAAAATAGAGGAATTATGGTCAAAGGTATTCTGGACTCGACTCTCAAACCTCAGTGCCGGCCCGTGAAGGAGGTGTGTACCTTACCGCCTCAGGTCTTCTGTGATTTACTACTGACAAAACACACTTTTCCAGCAGCTTGTGGACGGTTTCATCCCGAATGCTTTCCACCACCAAAAATAGGAACATATTTGTGGCGTAAATGACTCTAGAAGAAGTCCCTCTTTTTGCATTACTTGTGACATTGTTTTGCAATTTTTAGACCCTCAACAAGATAAAAGCATGAAATTGAATCTGTGAAATCGTCTCAGTGCACAACGAGCGAAGTCGCCACAATGGCACTTTGTCCCAGTTGAATGTGGCTCAGGTCTGGCTCGTGTGCCAGAGGCCGTCGCAGGCGGCGAGGTGTTCGTGGTATTAGCCCACCTCCTGCTGGAAGCCGCCGTCCCTCCCTTCAGGCCGCAGATAACAAAAGTTTTCCAAGGTAAATAGGGGAGAGTGGAGGGCCAGTAAATCCCACCGGTCATCCCCTTGCGTCAGACCAAAAGTATGCAGCCAAATTTGATTACCCAAAGCAAACACGGTGCCTACGAGGACACAGAGATGTGAGGGAGTTTTTTCATGTTCAGCGCGAAAGGAGGGAGGTTTTCATACATGATATCTGATACTAGTGGGTATTTTAATCTGCACTGTTTTGTTTTGTCACAGCTTAATTTATGTTGTTTAAAACCCATTTATTTTCTCATACTGCCACTGTGGTTTCGATGCTGTTTGGCAGACGTGCAATCAAATGTACAGGAAAAAAAAAAAAAAAAGAGAGAGAGAGAAGAGGGGGGAAAAAAAATCCTTGCGAGGGGAAAGTTAAACTAGGACATACCCATCCAGAGGAGTCTGTCATTATTCTCTGGAGCCATTGACAGGGGTATTTATCATTTCACCGCAGAAGCCAAATCTTTAATTTCAAGAAAGCCCTGAATTGCAAGCCTCAAAAAGCATTCCACAACTATTAAGCCCATTGTTTCCAACTAAAAATAAAAAATGATTTTGCTCCTGGCTCCTGTGCTGTAATGTAACCAGGATAACATTATTATCAACAATACACCCACCACCTTTCCTGTGATTCCTCAGCCAGGTTTCTCTGATGTAGGCGCTCATCCTGGTTTAATAGCCATGGGAGAATCGGACGCATCAGATCCTGCTGTGGACTCGGTTAATAAAAAAAAAAAACCTTCACAATGCAACACTTGTAACGTCCTCGCAGGAGCAGCAGAGCAGGAACAGATGCGTGTGAAAGCGCACAATGCAGGTTTTCTGTTCATCTTTTTAAAACGCACAAAGCCCCCGTGTTCTCGGAAGCACCTTGATTTAATTTTTACCGACGAGGCAGGAAGGAGGGACGAGGGACTCCTTAAGCTGATTGTCCGGTCGGTGTCCTCCTGTCGACCGCCGGGTGATTCATTTGTCAGAAGGGGGTTTGTTTATGAGCCTGTCAATCCACCGCTTATTTACAGCCGCCTCACCTGTGCCAGGACAGTATCTGCACAGACCGGGCGCCGTTATCCTGAAGGGCGGCGAGAACCTGCTCGAAAACCGATGCAGAAATAACAAAATTAAATTTGCTAATTTAAGGTGTCGAGATTGCGATTAGGATTCAAATGCACTTAGCTTGCCTCTTAGTTTGACTTTTTTTTTTTTTCTCACCAGAGAATGTTAATTCTTTGTCTCCACCCACCTGAGGTTTACCCCAACCAATGAGGTTATTTCTGCCTCCGGAGCAGCTCTGCCCCTGAGAAATGTTTGTGCAACTAAAACTCTTAATTTGTGGTTAAGGGTTGTATTCTTTTTAGTTAGCAGCGACGCACTAACTCTCTGCTAGGGGGTTGTGGCGAATCAAAAAAATGCGCGCTCGCAATACTCCAGGCAGCTTCGGATAAAAGCATCCACCAAATGACATATGATAAAACAAGCGTGATCCTGCATGCAGAGGATTGCAGCGGCGTCACAGCCAGGGAGTAATAAGCTCAGCCTGCGTGTTGGCTGGAGCTCTCTGATTGCTCAGGTGGATGTGCTCCGTGTTGTATTTAATCGCTCTGTTTGGCGATTGAAGCTTCCTTCGCCTCCCCCGCCGCTTGTTGTCATGTTAAAGGTAAATAAGTCACTGTCTGGCCCGGATGATAGCATTCATTAAGCATGCCGAACAAAGCCGCGGCACGCTGCGATGCACAGCGGTGCCTTTATTGCTTTCTCCATACCTTCTTCTTAAAGGCCTCATTGTCAGCGTTTGTTGGTTTGGATGGCACGTTGAGGTACTCACCCCTCCTTTCTCTCTTCCTCCCCTTTGCTCTGTGTTTCTGTGCAGATGAAATAAAAGATGACTTTGACACCCTGGGGACTGATGCCACTTTGCAGGCAGTTGGAAACGGTACAGGTGAGTCGACTCCACATGTTATTTTTGTGTTTTCCCCTGTTACCTACATTGCAACACGCTTTAAAACAGTCTGTCTCAATCTGTTTGGCT
The DNA here is from genome assembly GCA_025331565.1 of Holacanthus passer. Classification (NCBI taxonomy): domain Eukaryota; kingdom Metazoa; phylum Chordata; class Actinopteri; family Pomacanthidae; genus Holacanthus; species Holacanthus passer. The sequence goes on from JAFREQ010000137.1 coordinate 491,023, forward strand.
TGCGAACCCTTAAAATGAAGCAACCTCTCGTCACAGGTTGCTCAAGTCTGCAGCTTGTGTTTTTTCCTTCGTGCATTGCAAGAACAAGAAAAGCTGCATGTGAGAAATGTGTGGTATAAAACACATCTTTAAAAAAAAAACGTCTTTTTTTTTTTTTTTTTGTGGGTCCATATTTTTTTGAGACAAAATTCAAAGTCATTCACAAGAAAGCAAAAAGAATTATGTGCAGCAGAAAAATAGTTTTACTGCTTTCTTCGCCTATTAATCTTCTCCTGATTAGTTTATCTTGTGGCTCTAAGTTGGCGACCGCTTCTTTAAAATAACAACAACAAAACAATTACATACACCAACTGTGAGCGGTAATTAAAGGGAAGTCTTGTCCTGCTGACTCAATGGCCACTAAGACAAATCCCTGCGTGTTTACAGGCGGCTGAAGTGATTCTAATTTTTCGAACCTTTGATTACACGTTGGCTGCTTTGCTAAGCGAGTCTCAGTGTGTTTGCGTCCCGTCACCGACTCCCGGTGGAACCGAACCCTACCTGCCATTTTTCATTAAGCCGCCGTTGCTGATTTGCAGCCGCACACCCCTCCCTTCCATGATATCATCCTGGCCACCCTGACAATTGGCCCTGGATGCTGTTATGGTAAACCAAAGTCACCCCACAGAACGCCACGCAGCCCTGCCTCGAAACCCTCCCTTCAGCTTTAATTACCATTACTTTCTGCTCGTCGTGGTGTTTTCTCCTTCACTTTTTTCTCTCCCTCTGTTCTGAAAATCCAAGCACAGCAAATGTTTTCCATTCCGACTGCTTAAAGGAGTTTTGGAAACAATACTGTGGAAGCTCCCCGCCACCAGATCACATGTGATTTCATTTAAAGGCATGAGCAGTTTGATCACGTCCCGGTGCCAAAGCGCACTTTGATCCAGGTGATTTCCTCCTCCACTGGAAGGAAAGTCGCTCGTTTCTCCTTAAAGAAACATTTACATTTTTCATGCAGGATGATGAAAGAAATGTGAAGAGCGAGCGCTCGTTTCATTCGGTTAAATGATAGAGAAGCTGAGACGGGCGAAGTGACTGAAAGTAAAACATAAAATAAACAGCGTTTCATTACTCTGACGGTTTTTAGGTTCGGGTCCAGGAAGTGATTGCACCAAGCCGCGCCCTGGTCGCTCACCAGCCACTTTTAAAACCACTATTATCACAACATTCAGTCTCTCACAATTAGTCTTCAAAGAAGCATCTAATGAGACGCTGTATATTATGCGATCACGGTTATCAAAAGTGATCCATTGGCACCGATGACATTTCGGTGCCATTTTTGACAACCAAATATCTACTACCTTGACCTTTCGCAAATTGGACCGCAAAGTCATCACGGCCTAACAAATCGCTCTTTAAACCTCACCTTGGCTCACAGTCTAAAAGCCTAATTAACGGGGGATGAAGTCTGATGAGACGTCGCTCGCTTTTTGGGTTCGACGTAGCCAAACAGCCTCCAGAATTTCTACAGGTTGTAAACAGTGTGAATGTGTGTGTGTGTGTGTGTGTGTGTGTGTGTGCGTGCGTGTGTTTTGAAAGTCGGCCATCCCCTTGACTAATGAAGGCTGCTGATTTCTTTTAGCTCCGGTTTGTTTTTGGAGGCAGCTATCTCCACGCTGCAGCTTAAGAGTTTCCCTGAAGAGAAGGGACTGGGAAATAATTTGAGAAAACGCATTGTGTGGCCTCAGCACTTTGGCTGGCTTAAGATACGTTCTGCTCAGCTATGGCAAAGCATGTCTCTCTCTTCTCTTCTTTTTTTTTTTTTTGCGCTGGTTTGTGGTTTGGCCCCGGTAATCTGTTCAACACAGAATCAACAAAAGCCACAGTCTCTTGATTGACCTTATATGTGAAAGTCGATACAAAGAAACGTGGCTCTGTTGCTGATTAAGCCGGCCTTGTGGATGGATGCGTGCATGTCTGCGACTGTGTTTTCCTTTTTTATTTCACAGTCCTCCACTCAAAATCTGATTTTATGTCATGAGCAAATTCAGTCAGTGAAGTTTTTTTACACGTCGTTCCTCAGCAGCTCGTGGTAGCGCCTTTATCTCTGACTTTTGGCCGGATTAAGTTACAATTCTTATTTTAGCCGGCATGGCGTGACAAGCAAACCCAGTAATTTAGATGTATTCTCCCCAAAGCACTGCTGTAATGTTTTAGGGTGGCTGTCCTCATCGCATTTCCACCAAGATGTTCCCAATATCCTCCTGTAAGACATTTCTCAGGGGAAGAAATGAATCCAATTTATTCCTCCCCCTCTCCCTCTGTCGGTCTCCTCCTTCACCCTCTCTCTCTTCCTCCCCTTCAGTCAAGAGCGTCGATTGCACTTCAGAGTTCGAGGACTTCTTCGCCAAGCGGAAGCTGGACGACGCCGACAGTCACGTGGTGAGCATCGCCGAGTACCTGCAGCGCGGCGACACCGCCATCATCTACCCAGAAGCCCCGGAGGAGCTGTCCCGCCTGGGCACGCCGGAGGCCACCGGTCCTGAGGAGAACGGTACGAATCCTGTCAGGGGTCGAAGGTGGAAGTGAAAAAGTCAGATGATGATGGATGAAACATTAAAGCCTCTCTAACATTAACCATCATGAGCTACTGGCAGATTTTAAAAGGCTGTTGCAGAGTGTGTTGAAGTGAGTCAGGTCACATTTTATTACTTAATAATTAAGCTTCTAATTCAACAGTAAAAATGTGTTATTTCCTGTTTAATAATTTACAAGCACTGAACAAATATTTAAAGCAAAGTGCTGGGAGTGTTTTCTCTCAGGTACTGTATCGACGCCAGTATTGACAATTTTAAAACTATAAAACGAGCTGTAGACCGATTACAATCTGGCTCCGCGCCTTTAATATTAAAATTTTAAAAACCTTGGGCTGATATTAAATTTGGCCTCGGCTCTTTGTGGCCTGAGCGTTGCAGTAGCGCGGCTCGGCTCACCTCCCTCGGAGCAGCAAAGGTTAAAAAAAAAAAGAAAGAAAGAAAAGGAGTGTGGACGGAGCAGCAGCTCTTTCCGCTGACACGACCGGGCAGCTGTTGCTCCCACAGATTCACCGGATGCCTTGGTGTTTACCTACAGTCTTAAGCAACAGCTGGGCAGGGGCTTGAAATCAGATAGCGCACCTCTGAAGCCCCCCGGAGGAGGAAAAAAAAAAAAAAAACAGGGGGGCTGAGTTGGCTCGTGATTCACGCTGCAGACGTGATGAACGTGTCTTTAAAAAGTGAGGAAGCAATTAGGAAGAAATGGGGAATTATGCTTGTGATTTTGCGTCGAGGAGTGTGAGTGCTGTAAAACAGTGAGTGTGTGTGTGTGCGAGGAGTCGGGAGGAGGTCGGAGTGCAGGGGATGCCAGCCCGACACTGTGGCTCTCATGTGGAGCAGATTGCAGAGATAACTCCCATACCACTCCTGGGCAGCCCGCCCGTTAGCTGCCATTGATTCGCTGACCTTTTGGCCCGCTTTCCCTTCCCCTTCCTCCTCCTCCTCCCCCCCCTCTCTCCTCCCGCTGTCTCCCGTGCAGACCTGCCACCTGGAACGCCAGATGCCTTCGCCCAACTGTTGACCTGCCCCTACTGCGACCGGGGCTACAAGCGTTTGACATCGCTGAAGGAGCACATCAAGTACCGCCATGAGAAGAACGAGGAGAACTTCGCCTGCCCCCTGTGCAACTACACGTTTGCTTACCGCACTCAGCTTGAGCGGCATATGGCCACACACAAGCCTGCGAGGGATCAGGTTAGAGGGATTTAATTTTTCTCTTCTCCTTCCTCATCCCTCCATTCTCTCCTCTCTGTCCCCTCTCTCTCCTCTAATGTGCTGTGATCCCTCGGAGAAGAGAGATCATTTTTTCTGATTGGCAATCATTATTAATTTTTCATGGCATTTTGAAGATGCAGATCCTTTAATGGTAATAACTTTAATTGAGGCCCTAAATGGTTTTTTGATGGCCCTCCCTGATATGATTTTCCAGTCTCGTGTTCACGATCGAATGATTGTGTGAATTTCCAATTTGGAAATTTTTATCAGCTCCTTAACTTCACTTCACTCCTGGCCTTTAATGTTCTTCTGGTGCAGCCTGCAGTCGTGGTACTCCATCAAGCCCCTCCCCTCCCCCCTTCTTCTAATTTCATGCACTGCATAAACATCTGTGTATACTTGAATTTTCTCAAGCGATTTATATGCTATACGTCTGAAATATAATGTGAATCTGCTGGCAGTTAGCATGAATCACCTTAAAGTCCTGTGAGGTGAAAACTCATCCAGCAGTCACGGGTGTTTAACTCGCTTGTCAGCTTTAAGTTGAAGATGTGGGGTGAGATAGATTGTGGCGAGAGAGAAAAAACTGCAGAGTTTTCGCACATTGGGGGATAATTATAACTTCTCAGTGAACTAAAATTGGAGCAGTAAATTTTAAGGAAGATGGAGTCTGTGTTTGTGCTTCGAAGGATGATTATGAATGAGGAATTTGTTTTTAAAAAATGCAGCGGTTTTAAGTTCATCTCTGAAACTGATCTCTTGTTTAGTCGCTTTATACTGAGAAGCCCTAAAAGCAAAAAAAGGCAAAATAAGATTTAGACATTTAAAAGGAATTAATTGATCTTCAGGAAAGGGTCAAAAAGTGATTGTTGTGTATTAGATTAATTCAGACTACAGGTTGTTTCATGCAGAATAACTAATTGGCTGTTTTTGCTTCCTTTATATAAAAAAAGAAATTTGAGTCTCTTCTAATTTTATCACGAACTTCCTCCTTGTAATGTACAATAGCTAAAACAAATGCTGCACTAACAGATGATGTGATGGACCCTGATGCTTGGCGGCGTTCGCTCCCAGGTCGTGGGTGTTGTGTTGTGCTCTCTGAAGCGAGAATGACAGGCTCAGACTGTGGCTGATTTGATCAGATGTCAGCAGCCAGCACTTTCACCTGATCTACCAGCTGGGTGTAAACGTGAGCAGATGGGCCGGCCGACTGAGCCGCTGTCCCAATCCTCATATTACAATGCTGTTGCTGCTCCCCTCCGGAGTCGAGTCAATGGCCAAAGGCTCCTATTCAGGCTCTGCAGGTCCGTCCACAAAGCCGGTTATCTTGATTTGTAAATTAGCTGAATTGTTTAAGTGGTAATCCTCGAGATGAGATGAGGTGATGTCTTGATTTCTTTCTCTTTTTGTGGATGCAGTTCTGAAGGTGGCGCTCTTTTCTTTGTCTCAGTCACAGTAGCTGCTAAACACCAAGCTCTTCTTTTTCTGTTTATTCAAAATGTGTCACTTCCTCGTCGACGTGACAGAAAATCAACGTGTCGTCTTGTTTGGCAATTAACGGGAAACTCAGGAGGAGCAGTCAGATTAACATAAAGAATAACGTCCTGATAGGTAAACATGTGCTCGGCTGTTCTGTCCTCTATGTTTACAAGCCTTAATACTCCTCCTCCTCTTAACCAATTAGCCGAAATATGACTAATTAGAGGTTATACATATGCAAACATGCAGTCGGGTCCCCGCCCACAAGCAGCAGCGGCGGCGTTCACACCGACAACGAGCCATGAAGGAGAGATGGAGCATTTTGCCGGTGCCATTCACAATTAAGAGCGCCGAGCGATTGTGGCTTATTAGCAGCGGTGGCGAGACTAAACTTTACCGGGCAGGGGTCCTCAAGGGGGAAGTAAGGGGATGGCGGCGGTGGAGGTGGGGGCGGAGGCAGCGAAGCAGCTGTTGCTGTTTGTTTATGCAACTCAGCAACATACGAGCGGTGGGGTCCCTCTCCGGCGCTTGGCGGGGCCCCCCGACTCTCCCCGCTTGATCTTTGAAGGTTGGGGCTGTTTGAACAATTCCTCCCAGTCCTCCCAGTGTCCTGCGCGCCACCATCTGTCTCCCCAGGAATGTGGGTAGAGTCAGCACACACCCCAGCATTTGTCAAGGCTGAACTGGGAGGAGGGAGTCGCTGTGGTTCTCCCCCAGCGAGCTCACAGAAAATGTGTCTTTTTTTTTTTATTTACTAACCGTTTAACGTCCTCAACTCCCACTTGGAATTAATTGTTTGGTGGCTGACGAGCCAGGTTTACACACCCAGTGTTGTTGTTGTCGCTGGGCATTATATTTAGATTTTTTTTTTTTTTTTTTTTTTCTTTTCAGGCCTTGTTTGAATTGCAAATTTGATGGATTGCAACTGATGTTTACCTTTGAACAGCGAATCAAGGCTCGGCCTATACGCTCTGTTCTGTATCCTGAGATTATTAAAGACACATTCAAGGTTTTAAAAAAAGACCCAATTACTCCAAGACATTTGAAAGTGCTCTGACAAAGTACAAAGTGTAATTCAAACGCTGTGAATACAGGTATGCAGGCTGAAAGAGCTCCAGATGACTCTGAATACCTTTCAGACTGATTAGGCCCAAATTAATGAAACCTAGATCAGATCGCAGCTTCTAATGAAGGGGAAACGCTCTAAAAAAAAAAAGACTTTCATTTATTCTATTTTCTGGGCTGCCAAATTCTAAAGGCATGCCTCCTTTGGCTGAGGAGCCAGGAAATTAAAAGGTATGTGATTCTCTGTTATCGCCGCCGCTGCCTGTAGTCGTTCAGCGGAGGTGGGAAGCCAAGATGCTTCGCTGGCGACAGGAGCCGTTTGGCTTGTTGCTCGTTGTCACGCCGTCCAATTGTGATTATTTACTGAACTCTCACCCCCACGATGTTTGTGCATTTTTTTTTTTTTTCAATCTCTCTCTTTCTCTCTCTCGCAGCACCAACTGCTCAACCAAGCGGCCGGCAACCGCAAGTTCAAATGCACCGAGTGTGGCAAGGCCTTCAAATACAAGCACCATCTGAAGGAACACCTCCGGATTCATAGCGGTGAGTAGCGGGAGGAATGCTGCTCGGCTCTTTGAATATTCGTGATTTAAGAACGCCATGAATCTGCAGAAATTCCTTTTGGTTTATTTTGGACCCTCCCTGCTGTCGATGGACACTGAACTCTGCTGTGTTAAGAATCGGTCCGATTGCCAACTGCAATATTTGCTTAGAAATGTGTAAGTGTGTGAAGCATATCAGCAGATTTCATGTCATTTATTAGTTTATTTGTCAGGAACGATGTTGATTGATCAACAGAAAAACTAAATGAAGCAGAGTTCGCTCACATTTTCATCTATGACCTCTGACCAGACGTTGAAACTCAACTTAGGTATTAACTAAAATTCTCTTGTTATGATGTTAACATATAGAAAGAAGTCCAACAAACACCTCACATACCGTTGATGGATTAAAGTTTTTTCGCTTTATTTTTGTTTTCGTATCAAGTTACCAAACTTTTATTTCCTACACTGTTTTCCTTCTATATTATTTAGTTTTATTTTATTGTTCTTTCTACTTTGCTTTTTTTAAAAATGTTGATTAATAATAAACGAACAGTAAATTAGTTCACATCAGCCTGTCGTTCTCATATCAGCCATATTTTTTCTTTCAGGTGAAAAACCGTACGAGTGTCCCAACTGCAAGAAGCGCTTCTCCCACTCGGGCTCCTACAGCTCCCACATAAGCAGCAAAAAGTGCATCGGCCTGATTGCCGTCAACGGCCGGATGCGCAGCAACATGAAGACGGGCTCGTCCCCCACCTCCGCCTCCTCCTCGCCCACCAACACTGCCATCACCCAGCTGCGCCAGAAGCTGGAGAACGGCAAGCCGCTCGGCCTCCCCGAGCACAACAACCACCTGAACATCAAGACGGAGCCGCTCGACTTCAACGACTACAAGCTCATGATGGCGTCTCACGGATTCGGAGCCCCCGGACCGTTCATGAACGGAGGCATCGGAGGGAACAGTCCGCTGGGGGGCCACCACAACTCCACCGCCCAGAGCCCCCTGCAGCACCTCGGCATGGCCGGGCTGGAGTCGCAGCTCCTGTGCTACCCGGGGCCGCTGGGGAACAACCTGAGCGAGGTGCAGAAGGTTCTCCAGATCGTGGACAACACTGTGTGCAGGCAGAAAATGGACTGCAAGCCCGAGGAGCTGTCCAAGCTCAAGGCCTACATGAAGGAGCTGGGGTCCCAGGTCGAAGAGCAGAAACAGGTGCTGGCACAAGGGGGGCCTCAGGCCGGTCTTCCACTTGTCAATCACAACGGCGCCACCAAAAGCATCATCGACTACACATTAGAAAAAGTGAACGAAGCCAAAGCCTGCCTCCAGAGCTTGACAACAGACTCAAAGAGACAGATTAGCAATATCAAACGAGAGAAATCCAACCACATGCTTGAAGGCGGTGTGGATGAGAAGGTGCAGGAAAATAACATGTTTACACCTTATGCTTGCCAATATTGCAAAGAAACCTTCCCCGGGCCGATACCTTTGCATCAGCACGAGCGCTACCTGTGCAAAATGAACGAGGAGATCAAAGCCGTGCTGCAGCCCAGTGAGAATCTGATGCCCAACAAACCAGGGATATTCATGGAGAAGAACGCCCACTTAACCTCCTCCATGTTGTCTGAGAAGGGACTCACTGGGCCCCTTAACCCCTACAGGGACCACATGTCTGTGCTGAAGGCGTATTTTGCCATGAACATGGAGCCCAACTCGGAGGAGCTGCTCAAGATTTCCATAGCGGTCGGCCTTCCTCAGGAATTTGTCAAGGAGTGGTTCGAGCAGCGGAAGATGTACCAGTACGGCACCACTAGAACCCCGCCGCCGCCAGAGCACAGGAACAACGCCGACATGGTTCTCGGAACAAATAACCACCACACTCCACCAAAAGACTCTATGGCAGCTAGGTCACCTGTGTCTCTAATCAAACCTACTGACCGCATCACGTCCCCCTCCATAGCGGAGCTCCATAACAACGTTAACAACTGTGACAACTCGCTCAGACATTTGAAAAACCACCAGTTCGGCGGCAGCGCCAAACCCACAGTCGAAAAGTTGGACCACTCCCGCAGCAACACCCCCTCCCCGCTAAATCTGTCCTCGACATCTTCCAAAAACTCTCACAGCAGCTCCTACACTCCAAACAGCTTGACTTCAGAAGACCTGCAGGCTGAGCCGCTGGACCTCTCTCTGCCGAGACTAATGAAGGAACCCAAGCATGCACTGACTGTCAAAAGCAGACCTAAAGTCAACAGCATTACCATCGACCACAACAGCGTCCCCTCTCCTCGAGAGCACTTCGAAGAGCCTTTGAACTTGGCCTATCTCAAGAAGGAATTCTCAGGCTCCACCAACAATGGGAACCTTGAAAAAAGCACTAGCCCCATCTTCGGCATTAACCCATTCGCTGCCAAACCCCTGTACACGTCACTTCCACCTCAGAGCGCTTTCCCACCTGCCACATTCATGCCCCCGATGCAGGCCAGCATACCGGGTCTTAGGCCCTATCCGGGCATGGATCAAATGGGCTTCCTACCACACATGGCCTACACTTATGCAGCAGGGGCGGCTACCTTTGCCGAGATGCAGCAGAGGAGAAAGTACCAGCGGAAACCAGGTTTCCAGGTAAATAAACCACCTGTGGTTTTGTGAAAAAGCCCCAGGCTCGCTCAGATTCCCTAAAATGATCTGAACTCATTTCTGTACTAATTAAAACGACTTCAGACTCAGGAGGGAGAAACGCTCACCTGAGGTAGACTGAGCTGGCAAAGGCGATGGAGATAAACAGCTGTGACACGACCCCGGGGCGGAAACACGTGAGGCACAGTTAGTGGTGTCATGGAGGCTTTAGACGTTTACAGAGCGAAATAGATGGTAATGATAATTAAGCTAATATCAGTCAATAAAAGAGGGGACGAGACAGTTTCACTCCACAGCTTTCATGTTTGTTTTTTTTTTGTCAAGATTTGCTGCTTTTTGCAAATTAAATATCTGTGAGTTTTGGTTGGGAAAAACAGCCAATTTAAAGATGCAATATCAAGCTCTGGACATCAGTTAGTCCACAAAATGATCGACTGATTAATCAAGGGTGTAAATTAGTTGCAGTCCTGTTTGTATTTTACAGCTGTCAGATTGTGAAATCTTCCATGAAACTGATGACCTTCTGACCCCGGCTTCATTTGTGGATTTTTTTTTCCATTGTCCTATAACATCTTCCTCCTTCGACCTTAACCACAGATATCTGTTTTTGAATGCTTTAATTTTTACCCTCAAAAAGGTCCAATTTAAGCATTAGAAACATCAAACAGCATCAGGTTCAAATAAATAACAGGAACGATATTGGCCCTAAAATCTCATCTCATAATTGTTACCACTCTCCGCTATAAATTTTCGCCTCGGCTGTGGGTGGAATACATTAATGCCTCTGTCTCCAGTCCTCTTCCAGCGCTGGCCTGAACTCACATATTTTGTTATTAAATATGGGTGAAAGGCCTTTGTAAAAATGACAAAGGTGAGCCCCGGAGCTGTGCACTTCTCTGAAATTTCCCATCGCAACTTTGCTGCATTTTAAAGAGAGCCACAGCCAAAATGAGCTCCTACATGTGGATTAATAATGCACAGTCTCCATGTTCATTACCACTGAATGCTGAAGGCTGTTTAACATAGAGGGAACCATTTTGATGAAAAAAAGTATTAATAATGTTTCCTATTCTAAGTTATTAAATTAGATTTTAAAAATACAGCTACAGGCGTTTAGTTCAAATTGATTGCAGAGTGATAGTGGTCCCTTCTTAAAACACACTGCAGAGCTGTCCTCACATTATCACACACATATTCATTAAAGAAAGCTTTGGTGGCTCAATATTGGCCATTAAGGTGCACCTTCTGATTTTAATCATTATATGAGTTTGCAATTTCAAGAATGGCTCACCGCGCCTCCTCTAATGTTGTAATATTGTCCTCCATCAATTCATGTTAAAGACTAATCTTCATCATAAAAGGGAATTTTAAAGGAATGTGCAGAATTAAGACTCCTGTACAAAATTAGACCACACTGAATACACCATTATGGCCGAGCTTCATAATGGGGAGCATGTCAGTTATAGATGGGCGATATTACTCCAGAGCTGAAAATTTTATAAGAAATCAACGCTGGTATGTGCTGCTAATTAAAAATGCATGAGAACGTGTAGCGTGGTGCGATTGTTTGGGAGGTAAGGTTCAGTTTACGGCTTCGTCTGGCCACACTGAGGCGAATCTGCTTTAACATGAAGTCGCTTTTATTAAAATAAAAATGTAATTTGCAGCCGTGCGACTTTTCTTCCTGAAATACTTTCATTTCTTAATAATTGTGAGTATGAAACTTCGTCATGTTTATTTTTAGACGGAGTAAACAAATCGACCGATGCGAGAATGCGACGTTTCTTCACAAACTCATTCTTGTTTTTTTTTTGTTCTCTCTCTTTTTGTTTTCTCTTGTTTAAGGGGGACCTGCTCGACGGTACACCAGATTACATGTCAGGGCTGGACGACATGACAGACCCCGACTCCTGTCTGTCGCGGAAGAAGATTAAGAAGACCGAAAGTGGTATGTACGCGTGTGACTTGTGCGACAAAACATTCCAGAAGAGCAGTTCCCTTCTAAGACACAAATATGAACACACAGGTATATACTGTTCTAGACCCTTATTTTAAACCCCATGCTTTTTTTTTAAATTTTCTGTTTTAAATGTTTGTGTTTCCAAATCCTATCAGTATATATATATTATGTTCCCCCTTTTCTCCTTCTTTCCTTCTCTGTTTGACCCTTAAGTTGTACAACACCTAACTTGCTTCTTCATTGACAGGGTTGAGATGCCAGCGTTTGAGAAAGTTTGCTAACGTGTGATGTGTTTAAATCTTTGTGTGTTCTTATACATATATTTAAAAAAAAAAAAAAAAAAAGGGCGATTTGAGATTTAAACAATGTTGAGGCTCTTTTGGAAAATTAATGCAGGTAGGCAAGCGAAAGGAGCTCCTTTCAAGTGATTGTGCTCTTTATTTTCCAATCATATCCTGCCATATTAACCATTTTGCTATCTTAAAAGACACACATCAATTCACCTAGATATATAAAGCCAGCAAAAGGCCCCTAATGCCTTTATCGGGCCCATTATTGGCGATAGATCACATCAGCGGAGTCGTGCTCAGAAGCTTCACAGCGCTGATAACAAGTCTTTCATTACAGTTATTATACAGAGATCCTCTTTCACTAGGTTGCATCATTTATTTTATCCGCTATCTGTAGCCGAGCGCTCGCCGCTTTATGCAGTCTTCGTGTTATCTGGTCGGACATAAAAGAGAGGGAGGGTGCACCGTCAGAACAGTGCGCTGAACTCTTTAAAAAAAAAAAAAAAAAAAAAAGGGTGCGTTATCTCCGCGACGCCCCTGCATCTCGCTCAGGACGCTTTCATGTTCCTGTCGCCGTGTTTTGTTTTGACCAATATTACGAGGCTCAGAAGTGGAATGAAGTGCAGTCGAAGCGGCCAGATGTTGGACAGAAGTGCAGTTTGAAAGCCTGTTGGCTGGGGGAGTCATGTGATGCGTGCGAGGCAGGCGGCCATATTTCCACACGTGCTGAGCAGCAGTGAATGAGAAAATAAGTGTTTGAAGCCAAAATTAGATGCTTGGAAAGTTATTAGTCGTAGATTTTTAAATAGATGCAGGTAAGAAATCCAGCGTTTGTTGAGCCGTAAGTGTTTTGGAACAAACTCTGAGTGTAACAGCAGCCGTGCGGCCACATTACAAGCCGGAGGACATTTATTTAGCCAGACAGTTTATGGCCCCGTGTCATAAAACTATCTCACCCTGCCCTTGTGGCCAGCTTGGGTTTCTCATTTCTGCCTTGGCATCCAAAGCGTCCCGTCACATTTGGTCGACGGAGGAGCCCCGGCCCAAAGCCGAATGTCGGGCCGGGCGTCACCATGAACTTGAATTGTGTTCGGAGATAAGCAGAGTAACCCCTCGGAGCCTCCCCGTCCCCGGCAGCCCATCTCGGCTTTGTTTACTCCTTTGTCGCGCCTCCTCTGTTTGTTTGCTTTGCACTAGTTTATTTATGTTGCATTCATCAGTGTGGCACGCAGGCCTAAAATAAGTAGTTGTGGTTGAGTTTCTCCATGCTTTAACCACGGGAGGGAATTTCCATAATGTCGGCCCACGAATGCGAGCGCACTTTCTCATCTCGCTCGCAATTTGAATAAACAAATAGCCCTAAGTCGTATGTCAAAGTTGGATTTAATGCTCCGTGATGTCATTTTACTCCATGCCATCCAATTCATCAGAGTTTTTCCTCAACGTTTTGCTTTTCTTCTGACTTGTGTGATTTGTTGTGGCAGCAGGACGAGCGAAGCGGCCGACTCACGTCCCCCGTTCTGTGTTTTGTGTCTCCGCAGGCAAGAGGCCGCACCAGTGCCAGATCTGCAAGAAAGCCTTCAAACACAAACACCATCTCATTGAGCACTCCAGGCTGCACTCGGGCGAGAAGCCGTACCAGTGCGACAAGTGCGGGAAGAGGTTCTCGCACTCGGGCTCCTACTCGCAGCACATGAACCACCGCTACTCCTACTGCAAGCGGGAGGCCGAAGAGCGGGAGGCGGCCGAGAGGGAGGCCCGCGAGAAGGGCCACCTGGAGCCCACGGAGCTGCTCATGAGCCGGGCGTACTTGCAGGGCATGACTCCTCAGGGTTACCCGGAGCTGGCGGAGCGCGAGGCCATCCTGAGGCACGACGCCGTGAACGGAGGGATCAGAGAGGGACGGAAGGAAGTGGACGGAACGTACGCGAAGATCGGACGGAGGGACGACGAGTTCGAGGAGGAGGAGGAGGAGAGCAAGAGCATGGACACGGACCCGGACACGTTGAGGGACGAGGAGGAGAACGGAGAGCACTCGATGGACGATAGCTCGCTGGACGGCAAAACGGAAACCAAATCGGATCACGAGGACGCGATGGAGGACGGCATGTAATCGGCGTAGTTTCAAAAGCTTCCCATCTTAAAGAGTTTTAAGTTTCTCTCTTTCGGTTCAGTATTCTTACCTGCTCGGTTTAAAACACCGTGTTTTAAGCCGTACGTGCACGTGCCTGAAGCTTCTGGGAAGCTTTTCTGACAGACTCCTCGAGGGGGGGGGGAGGGTGATGTCTGCCGAACAAGACATGGACTCAAAAATCAATCCGGAGGAGGCGTTGAGGGAAGGGAGGCATGGGTTTGTGAAATAAGCTGCATTATGCAAACCGAACAATGAATAAATGAATACATTTCAAAAAATGTACAGTACTAAGGCCTAAAAATATGTGTGGTGCTAACCTCCTCAAATAAACCCCCTGTGTTCCATAGTATTTATAGCACAACTAGTGACTTGTACAAATTGCACTCCGCTTCTATAATCATGAACAAAAATAATAAAAAGTATTGCCTATGTATATATTTATACAGTGTTGGAAAAAGAGCAGTAGTGTCTGCACTACAGTCCTTCGATATTACCTTTGTTATCACCTACCTACCTACGGTGTCGTCTTTAGTTTTTGCCATGTTGCCCGGCCACAAACGTCTCCAGCCACACTATTTTAGGCCTCTTGAATCAACTTCACACGAAGGAATTTAAACAAAAGACTGTATGAAGGAATTTTTTTTAAGAGGATGAAGTTTTAAAGAGACCTTCGTTTTAAGGGAAAATACAGTTTATGGACAGATGGTATGGGGGAAAAAAAAAACAATGAAGGACGAAGCCTTTGTAAGGTGTTTTTGATAAGAAAAAAGAAGCCTTATATGCAAACCTTTTAACCTGTGTGTTTTCTGCAAGTGCCACCCTCGTATTGTGTAAAAGGAAGGTTAATTTTTTTCACCAGCTTCAGTATTATGAAATGGTTCACCGTTGTTCTTTGAAGCATCCGTGTCAGTATTAAGACTTATAGGCAACAGTTCCTTAGTTTACATTATGTTGTGCAATGTTTTCTCAGTTTCTTTACTTTTAACTTTGTCAGTATTACACCAAACCATTTTTTTCTTTGGAAACAACAAATTGCATTCATTTTATTTGTAGGTTGAAAAAAAAAAAAAAACATTATTTATGTGGCCCATTTTATATTTCCTAATTTTATTTATTTCATACTGTTGTGTACAGTACTATAGTTCTTCAATATATAGATATATTTTAGTAAAAAGGAACATGGTGTCGATCATAGGGGCAAATTTTACGTAAAGAGAGCATTTATTGTGTTTTGAAACATTGTGAAATGCGAAGTTTAATCTTATTTTATTTTATTTCCTTTATTTTCCAGTTACTGGAAAATTCCAAATTTGGGAACTTTTATACAATTGTGAAAACACTGTATTTTCGACTGAAAAAAATTCCACTTTCTTCATCTTTGTTTCTTTTTTTAAGCTAAAAAAAATGAAGAGGGACTGTTAAATACTATGTATGATATCATGACTAAAGAAGAATCTTTCCTGAAATGTCTTTGTAAAAGTATTATTGAATTCTTAATTTGTAATTTCTCTTGAAAATGACCCTGCTCGAATAAAAGTAGCCAAATTACAGAGTACCAAACGTCAGCGCTTCATGTTTATTCACAGAGGACGAACTGTGAGGTCGGCTCACGTCACTCCGGGAAAATATTTCCTTCCTCATATCCACAAAGTCTCCGCTGCTCGTTATTATGTTAATTGTGTTTCAATTCACATTTTCAAATGGATCAAAGTGGGTTGACCTCAGCTCTGCAGCTGATTATGTCTCATTCAGATGATAAAGTGAAACCAAACATATTCACCATCTTTTCACCTGTGTGTGTTCAACCTTTTCACACCGACGTGTTTCTGCCACCACAAAGACCAGATCAATCCGCTGCTGAAAATAGTCCCCAACAAATGCACCATTTCCTCCTGCTTTGGCTGAAGCTTTAAGAAATTACTGAGCCATGTTTTTAAAATGAAACCAAATATTTAAGAGACATTTTGAGGATCTTTGTTTTCATATTTTTATGGGATTTGCTGACAATAAGAAAAATGCATCAGCCTTGTTCTTTAAATATTGAATTAACTGAATAAGAGAAGAGATGTTTGAAGGATTTGCATTCATGGAAATGTCTTTTTATTTTTTGGACCAACAGCTGTTGACCTCGACTAAGACAACATATGTTTCTGCAGGAGCTTTTATTAAAGCTCCTCGAGTTCATACCTGTATGACATAAAGGTGCTAAGAGTCAATTCATCTCCTCATTAACTGAAATTTATCAACAATTTTGATTATCGATTATGTCACTGATGCTTTTCTTTATGCTTTTATCACTTTAGACTGAATATCTTTTGGACTGTTGGTCAGACAAAGTAAGACATTTGAATGCATCACCTTGGACTGTTTCAGACTAAATGAATAATCAAATACCAGAATAGTACAAATCAAACAGATTACAGACCAGAGAATATCACCATTTATGTGATTTCCTCCCTGAGCGAAGCAGCGTCGACTCGTTCCTCCAGCACTCCTTTTTCCAAACCTCATTTTGAAACTTTGCTCGGCCCTGACAGGTGGACTCCAGCAGCGGAGTCCTCTCCACTGAAGGAGACGCTCGACTCCATTAGCCACTCACGCTGCGTTATGCAGATTAAAAGCAACATCAAAAGGCCGAGATGAAAGCGCCAAAGGTTGAGCGATGCCAAACATCAGAACGCGCTTTGCATATTCCGATTTTCCTATCGATCGGCGTGCCATCGGATCATTCGCAGACCATCTCGCAGATAAAAGAGGGGGTCTTAAATGATTAGCTGATGAATTTGATAATGTGCTGTGAACCGCCTCAACAATTACACATGCGAAAAATGAACGCGTGTGTCAAGGCGAGCGAGGAGGGAATCCTCCCGAGGATATCGCTATCACGAAGAGAGAAATTTCAACCGTCCTCTACTTTTACATTTTACATCTATTAGACTTGCATAAAAGCCTGAATTCGCCAGACTTCACAAGCAACTAATAGGAAGGTCAAAGGTCGAGATGGATGTGATGAAATATTCCTGCAACCCAAGAGCAGATAGAGGCAGAGAGGGAATCGCTGAATTAGGAAACAGAGGGAAAAAATGACATTTATCAGATCATAGAGGAAGAAAGGTGAGAGAAAGAAGGTGAGGATGAACTAAATGTTTTTTACATGCAAACTCTCTATATCGCTCTTTCCCTCCTTTGTTGTGTGTATGAGTTCCAGCTGTCGCTCTTTGAATATCGGCTCATCCTGATGTTGATCCAATCCACTCGTACATTTACTGATCAATACTGCCTCAGACTATTAGCCCCGGCTCAAAGGAGGACAGCTTTTAATTGCAATCAGGCAGCGTGATGGTTCCCTGAATTGATTTTTTTGTGCGTTTAATAATTTTACTTTTCACATCAACATGTTTTGACTGAAGCTTTGCTCCTTGTGTAATTTTAAAATGCATGAAGTGACTGTTTCTGCACAGACCGGCATCAGAAAATGACGACACTGAAAACTGATTCTGATGCCAGAACTTTCTAGCCTTCGCTTTAACTCCACCCATGTGGTCGTTCCGACAGTTTAAATCAAACGCACTCAATCTGCAGCAGTTAATCCCAAGTTCAGTCACTTTATGCAGGTATTTAAAAATATCTATTCTTGAATAGATTTGCATGATAAGCAAATATTCAGAATGTTTAAACCTGATTAGATTCTGTTAAACATCTCCTGCACTCAAAATGTGTTTTTCTTGTCTGACTTGCAAAGTTTATCACAACAAAACAGAGCAAAAACCTGAGGCAGCTCGATTCGTGAGTCACAAATTCAAAAGCCAATCGCTGCCTAATATGCAAATAACACAAATGCCAATGAGCCGGTTCTCAGTCGAACTTGCTTGATGATAAACAGATATTAGACGTAATTTTTCGCTGTTCAAGCTGCAGACCTGCCTCGTTCTCGGGCGGCGGTGCCGTGAGTTTGATGTGCTCTGATGGAAATCGGTGTTGGGAGTGTTGCCCGGCTCAGAGAACATTTAAAGGGGAGGAAAAACAACAACACGAGCGTGTAGTAGTAATTCATACAAGTGTCATGCAGCCATATGCCTGGGCCAGATTGGTGGTGTATTTTGGACAGCTGAGCTCTAATGATTCACTGCTGGGCCTGTATAGACCAAAGCTAAGTGTGGATTTTGCCTCGGGCGACTCTGCTGCCTCCACAGATACACTTAGTAGTAAAATCGACTTGTTTGATTTGAAAACACTCGTCGGCCTTTACCTGCATCTCTCATCTTTCAAAAAGCACCGCGCTGGATGAGATGGCTCTGTGGTGTCAACTTTATTTATTCAGCAAAATCAAGCATGTAAATGTGTTTTAAGAAACACGAGGCTTACGATATGGAAAAAGGGAGACAGAGCTCGGAACATCAAAAGGAAGACGTAAGGGAAAAAAAGATCACGCTTTAATGCACAAAATAAGAGCGATAGAGCATGACAGAGCACGTCGGAGGCCAGTGAGCGAAATTAGGTCTGAGGTTTGGTCGCGACTGAGGATTTGAAGTGTATTTTTTCCATGTTGAAGTCAGTCGGAGCAGCGCTGGAGAACAGATCAGTCCCTGAAAGGAGAGACAGCGAGTGACTCAGAGGTGGTTTCAGCGCTGATGGAGGAGGAAGCTGCTGTCGATCAGTCGCTTCAACACACGCTGTGGGGCAGGTAAATCCACCAGGTGTTCAGGTTTCGTCCCAGTCACAGATTGACGAGGTCGTCACCTGACAGGATTTCTGGGAAGTCGTTCTCTCACGCTGCCATTTGGATCCTCTCCTCTACTATTTGTTTGTGGAGTGATTAGGAGTTTTATTAGTTGCCAGATATTATTTGCCAGTTTCATTTGGGCTTTTATTTCTGACCCACTTTCTTTCTTTTCTCCTTTGTTAACGTCCTGCTGAGTCTTCATAGAAATCCTGAGGACTCCACTGAGCTTTTCTGTGCTCTCTGAACTCCAGTTTGATTTTATAATATCACTGAAGTTTGAAATCTAGGCCAGGATTTGCCAATATTTCTCTAGTGGGAACGCTGATAGTGATTAGCTTTGATAATTCTGAGTTCAGGTCAAAAACTTCCAACCATCAGTGAACAGTTACATTTGTGATCGATAGAAGAAGCATTTTAGTGACAACACTGTAAATGCGTTCGTTTCCAAATTAAAGATGACAAACACTAAAGCTGGTTGCCTGTTTTGGTCTCTATATGTTACCAAACCTGGCAACCCCACTGAACCAGGCTAGCTGTTTCCCCCTGTTTCCAGTCTTAATGCTAAGCTACGCTAATCACAACCTGACTCCTTCTCATATTATAATAACTATTCATTTAAATCCTGGAAGTGGAGGTGGACGACATCGGGGTCATAAAGGTCAACACTGGACCCGTGTTTTGCTGATATGAGCATTATTTTATTATCCATTGATGCCGTGGAAGGAGGGTTTGGATGAGGGGGAAATAGAGGAGACTCTCACACTTTTGACCTCATTAAATTATTTACATATCCCCATATGCCACCCGGACCATTCGCGGGGCACATGAAGGACGGGCCTGGGCAAAGACGAGAGAGGGAGAGGGAGCACTCCTCGGACCTGGCATTCGGCGAGAGAAAGTTCAATGACACGCAGGGAGGAAAAGCGCAAGTGACCAGCAGGGATTAGCCAATCAGAGCGTCAGAAGAGAAGCCAGCTGTTCATTCTGGCCGGAGCGAAAAGAGCCCCGGAGCAGGTGGTGCAGCCCGGTGCCAGCGGTGCTACAGAGGGGGGAAAAAAAGGAAGAAGAAGAAGATGACGATAAAAGAAACTCATCCTCGCCTAATGTGTGGACGTCGCTGCATTACTTTTGGACTCTGTGTCTTCTTTTTTCCCTCTGCCTGGCACTTATTGCTTTGCCCAGCATTATTATGCATAAATATTCCAGGGACGCGAGAATGTGTGTGTGTTGAAAGAAGAAGCTCCGTCTTTATTTGTGTGCCATTTTCCTGAACAGATCCACCATGCTCCACAAAGCAGGGACGGAAAAAAAAAGCCATTAAATGAAGGTGGGAAAGGTAGAAGTGAAAGATGAAATGAATCAAAGGCGACACTTATTTTATTTTCTGATAAATGATGCAGGTGACTGATGAGAGAATCTGATCTGTGCATTTAGGTGAAGCAAACTCATAACATGAACCCTCCACATCAACTTTTACACACGCAGGCCTCTGAAATCTATATTCTGTCCAGACGGGCGTGTGAACTGGACGTGACAGTGTGAGTCTGAAGGGACCGGGTGCCATCGCTGCCTCTGCTCTGAATGCAGCAGCTGCAGAGCGTCACAAAGACAACAATGCTCTCACCATCACAGGGGGGTTCGGTGCACCGTGGTGATGTTGGACAGCTCTGCAAAGACCCCCGCGTGGAATTTTATTAATTTGCATTTATGGTTTTATGCTCCCGCTCCCAGTGAAACACCACGTTTGGCACGGCGGAGCCACGGTATGGCCGTGGTAAAGCAGGCTCCTGCAGACGTCTGGAGACGGGACGTAGATGGAGAAACAGCTTCTCCGCTGCTGCTGTGAAAATGTCAATGTTTGTTGGTTCATTTTAAATAAAACATTAAAATGTGTTAATTCAAGATGCATTTAATGTGAGAAAGTTTGATGGAGCTTTTATTGTGTTGGTCCTTCACACACTTCCTGTCAATGAGCCCCCTGCTGGTTCACACTTTGTCCTAATTGATCGTATCAATAAAGTTTTTTTCCAATGGATTCAACATGGTGGCTGGGAGACACATCAGCTGACGTCCTTGTTGTTGAAGTGGAAAACTCAGCTGCTGTGAGTACAAAGATCACGACACCAGTGAGAAGAATGTTTTTGTAAATCAAAGCAGTTTTCAACTCAACTTCATGTGAAGAAGGAGAAGCAGAGGTGAACGTTGTCCAGGAGGAAGTTTACCTGCTGAGCTTGTTGTTGTTTTCATCACAGCGTCACAACATGTCTCGTGACCAAAGGTCCATTAGAAGAAATCAAATGATCCCACGTCCTCGAATTCTGTCTTTTCATGAGATGATAAAACTTTGGAAGGTCAGGATGTGATTTTTGTGAGATTTAAATTGGATTTGAAACTTCTGTCTTAAGCAGTTGAACAATCAGGTGTGAACATGTTTCAGAGCCAAAACACAAAATGCATGTTTTGAAGTTTTGATTTTTCTTCTCATTGATGAAAGTTGTTTTTTTGATCATCTTTCTTTCTCTGATTGTTCGTGTTGATCAGAGTCTCTGCAGAAGAACACGGAGCAAAAACATGGTGATGAATTCAGTCCCAGTCGGCACGAAAGGAGGAAGACCAACACACACACACACACACACACAAGGTAAATGCATTCACACACACACACACACACATACACCAAAACACTCAACAGGTAGGAGACTGAAATCTGTCTGAATGCAAACTACTTCTGAAAGGAAACATGACTAAAAAACAACCTTAAATGAAAATGAACCACAACAACAAATAAAGCACTCAAAGTAAACTGGACACTTAAAAACAAATTGATGAGTCTCATAAACATCTAATGTGATAACTCCTTGGTTGTTTGCATGTTTGCTGGATGAAGATGTTTAAAAACCCAGATTCAGTGAATTTACAGTTCAGCAAGAGTTGCAGGAATTCTTTCGTCGTCTGTTCATTTGTTGTAAAATTGTGTTTGAAAGATTTTAATTACCTGCATTACTTTTGTTTTTTCTCTCTTCCATCCTGATTTGTGTGAGTTCTGGAAGTGTTTGCCTCACAGTGTGAACACGACAGTGTTTGAGTTCACGCAGTTTCGTGCATCCAGTTTTGTTTTGAAGTGTTTGAAACTTCTGTAATCTGTGAAAGCAAAATTTCCCCCAATCGCTCGTGTGCTCGACGCAGAGTCGTGACGAAAACCTTTGGGGAAATTAAGCCTTTAAAGAGTTTTCTTCTGGCTTCAGTTTGCTAATATCAGGTGAAAACAGTGTTTGTGCTGCTGGTTTCAGGAACAAAGACCGAAGTCGCTGCAGCTCCGCTCTGATTAATGAGTGTGTTTTGAAATTGCACAACTTGCTGTGAAAGAACTTGATAAGCTCAGTGGTCATTTTTTGGTGTTGTCTCAGCTCAGAGGTGAAGGAACATCACAGCCCCCAAAAACTTCATGTTTCCAATCTTATTTTGATCATTTCTGTGCTTTTAGTGCTCTGGCTTTGTTCACAGAGAAGCACTGAGCCCTTCAATTAAACCGCACCAGCGCTGGTTGCAAACCCGTCACGTGACCGCGGCGATTTCCTCCAACACTCAAAGGAAATGATCTCTGTCAGTCTGTCCGTCGTTCATCCAGCCTCCCCTTCTCTCCCTCTGAGGGGTAAGTGATTATGTGTTTTGCCAATGTGTTTGTGGAAATCTTTTGATATGCACAAACACAGATTCTAATGCGCCGGCAACAGCGGCTTTTTTGGCTGACGGCTGATTAGGATGCCGGCTCATGGCTGAGTCCGCGGGGCCCCAGCTGGGTGCAGGGAACATCGCTCATTACACATTTTCTAGAGGGGGGGGGGGGCTAATTCACACCGCAGCTCAGCATGCCGGTGTAGGTGTAATCATATCATTCTAAATCAGCGGTCAGTTACGCGCCGGCGAAGCCTCGGCTCGTGCCAGAGGGCCGGCTGGAGCCTGATTAAAGCTCGGCCAAAGACAAAGTGACACGTCCTTAACCTCATCAGAGGAGACGTTAAGCAAACCATCACTTACCCGTCAAGGTGCGAGGCTCACCCCGCCGAGACCCTCAGCCCTCAATGAATTCTCAACCTCTTCCTCTCCTCTGTTGTAAATGAGAGCTTTCTTCTCGGGGAGCTGATGCATTTTTTATGAAGGCATCATGGCCGATGGTGGATGGCTGCCTGGGCGTTCCCGTCCCTAATACGCCACTGTCCTCTTGATTTAATTAGACGTTGGCCCCCACTATTTTCGACAAGGAAATATCTGCTCTAATTAAGCGGTATACTTCACCAGAGAATGAACAGACAGTGCAATTCAACGCAGGGTTAATGTGGTCATAAAAAATCCATGATTTCTTGCCCTTTGCCCTCCTTTTTTTTTTTGGCATTTTCCCCTAAATTCTCAAGCAAATGAACTTCAAATGTCTCCTCTCTCTCTCTCTCTCTCTGCGTATTTTCGTCTTCTGAACAGGCCAATTACTTTTTTTGGTTGCTTTATGATTATTCATGCTAGAGAGACTCGCGGCCGTTAATGGACTTAGCGCTGTTTTGTACTCTCTCACTGGAAATAGATAATTACTCCATTGAGGAGGCGAACCTTCGCAGTCCAACCTTCCTGTTGAAAAGGAATGAATGTAGCGTTACATGTATGTAATTTCTTAAAGGAAGCATTGCCTCTGTAGCCTGCAGGGATTAGGCCTAATGACAGAAGTTAATTATATTAAGAGTAATTTTCAAAAACAGTTCATGAACTGCAAATTATACTTAAAATTGCTCTTTAATGCTCTTAACTGTAATTAAATTGCCTAATATCTTAAGAAAATGAACATGTGGGACAGGAGCGATGGGTTCAGGGAACTTTTAGGAGTTCAGCGCTTAATGGTCCATCAGTGATGTGATATTCACATGGTGTTTGTAAGGATTCACATGGCACCGGTTTTGTTTGACCGACGTTTGCGTAAAGAGCAAATTTAGATTGTGATGTAAGCGGATTTTGAGAAGGTCCGACCAAAGTGGACGTGTCTGAGGAGCCGATGGGCAGAGTCAGATCCTCAGGTGGGAGGTGCGACACTTCCATTGCTTTCACAAAAGCATAAAAGCAAATACATTTATTTCACTGCACTCTTGTTGCGTAGTTTGTACTTTTAGGCAAATCTAAAAACAAGAGATCCAACTTATTCTACATGATTTCATTTTATATTTCATAACTTGTACTTTATCAGTGCTAACATTAAATAGATTAGCCTTGTGTTTAATTAGCTCATTTACCCAACAAACCCACAACAAAAAATAATATTTCACCTGTGAATGTTGACTAATTTGTTTAATATTCTCCTTTTAGCTTTGTTTTGGTCTCCACCATCTCTTTCCCACTATGTTACTCATAGTTAGTCTCTGTTTCAATAGTGTGCAGATGAGCTTTTAACCTGAAAACAGCTGTGGCCAAAAATGAACTGATGACAAAAAGTTTCAGGCTGGAAAACCAAAAAATGTGAAAATCAAAGACGGAGAGAAAGACATGAAGTTTTCAGGGTAAAAAGGAAGCATCACCTCACGTTGGAGACCACCTCATGCCTGTGGACTCGCTCTCTTCCTTCTGTGACAGCACGTCGCCGCCATGACACGCCAGTAGTAAATTCATAATTCATGAGGAGATGAGTCGCTCTCACCGTCTGCGTCGCAAAGACTCGGGGTTGTGCCACTTTCCCGAACGTCACCGAGCTCGACTGCGACTCCTCGGTGGAATTAGCTTTTGTCATTTTTTTTTTTTTTTTCAAACCTCGACACGTAAAGTGAAAAGTGCTTGAGCTGTTGTAGGTTTTAATCCTCCAAACGGTTGACGACGTGCATTTTTAAAGCGTTTCTGAGCTCCACAGGAGGAGGAAAAAAACCAGGAGAATTATGTGCATTTGTCTGCTCGTAATTAGGTGTATTTCTTCCCTGAGTTTTTATTTAATGATTGGCTCTTACAGCGAGGGCCAGTACTTTTGAAGTGTAATGATTCTCCTCTCAGGCGACTTAAAAGTTGGAGGGGAAAAAGGGGGGATGAAAAAAAAAGAAAGTGCCGTCATTCTGCGGCTTTGAACAACCCTTAATCTGTACAAAATTTAGGTTTGCCTTGCTTTTTTCAGATCAAAGACTCACGAGAAAGTATTATTCAATCATAACTGGTATGTTAAACCAGCAAAATGCCATTGTTAAAGTACTTACAGGAGGTTTTTCACCTCAGAAGAAGAAGGATGGAAGCTTTCCGAGTCATGCCATTTGTGCAACTGTGCATATTAAATCTACTTGGAATTTCATGTGGCCGGGACTGTATGTTCTGTGTGGCTGGAGTGTGCGTGTGTGTGTGTGTGTGTGTGTGTGTGTGCGCGGGGGTCTTTTTCTCTCTCACACACACTCGCATGCAAAACTATGCATGCACAAAAACACACTCGCGGTGTCTTCCATCTCCGCTGTGAAGCCAGACCCCCCTCGGCTTTTCTCACTTGTAATCATGTCCAAATTTGCACAGGAAGGCAGGGGGAAGGGGAGAGCCATGTGAACTTATGTGGGTGTTTTCACTGTTTTTTTTTTTTTTTTTTTGTGCGTGTGTGTGGTTTTTTTTTTCTTGCAAAACCCGCTTCTGATTACCGCCGATCTACGACGCCCGAGATCCAAATCACCTTCTGAAGCCTTTCAAACATTTTCCTCTCTGTCCTTTTTCAACTCGAAGTTAAATTTGGCTGCAGGAAGGAGAAACACTATATTTAATGTACTTGTTACTTGGTAACAAGTACATTAAATCTAAATGTAAAGAATGCAGAGAGAAGTCCTCGCTGCCAGAAAGCCTTGAAGGTAATTGGTAAACAACAAGTCAACACTTACAGGAAGTTGTGGTCGGAGGAATATTTGAATGAATCTTCTCCTGAATACATTTTTAAACGCTTCCTTTTTTATTCACCGTCTGAAGGTGCATCAATCAGACAATCAGCATTTGTGATATTTAAGCGCTCGATGAGGCAGATTGATGAATAATTTGTCCTTGAAAAAAGCAAGTTTGCAGCTGCTCTTGTACCATTAAAATATTCTCTGTTTTATCTCCTGGTCCACATCTTATCTCAGTGGAGCAATTACATTGTTATGTTCTTTCTAAAAGATTAATTGCCTTATATTGAGTTGCGTTGGCAGTGTTTGTTCTTTTATATTCACGCCTGTATCAGACCTGAGCTCATAATTGATATTTCTTCTTCTCAAACCTGCACAAATTTGGCACTGAAGCGAACTCATGTGCCAGAGCTGCTTCAGTACCTGCGTGCTTCTGTGAAATGAGACCATATGTTCAAAATAATTTCTCATTTTTATTTGAATTATTCAAATATCACCACGTCGGCGCATCAGATTTTAAAAGCCGCGTTCTTGTTGGGGTCGACGTGTACTTGGCTTCCTCCTGCACAACTCCTCAGGCCTGTGTTCTCGGGCAGCTTGGAGGAGTTTGTCGCACTCGGTGTAAGTGTGTGTGTGTGTGTGTGTGTGTGTGTGTGTGTGTTCAGGCCCACCTTGGCAGTGGCACTAGCTATCAGCAGGGCCCAGCCGGCGTGCTAGCAGCGAGACCGTAGTGTTTGTAACAAAGCTGGTCTGACTGTAACGACTCACATTTGTCCCCTGGGCGAAGCGAGGTGGAACCTTCCAGGAAAAGAGGCTGTAAATGGATCTGCGGCGGCGGGCGGCGGCGGCGAGGGGTGAGCCCGCCACCATGTGTGCTGAGGAAGCCTGCGCGCCGTTCTGACCCTGCTCGCGACACGCGGCCAGGACAACGTGTCGCACGAGGAGCGACGATGAGATGGAGCTTCACCGTCTCTCATCCACTGTCTTCTTGATGTAACCATCAATTAAACACCACCCGAGAGCCGAGACATTAATCGTAGCTGAAGCCCGCTGCTGACCATGCTGCCCCAAACACATGGCCGCTCTCCGCTGACAAGTTTGTCAGAGAAGTTTTCTGCATCACCGTGATCTGCTTCTCATAAACACCCCGCCGCCCTCATTTGCGTGATCTCGCCGAGCATCAATCTGCTGTCGGTGACGATGTCGGCGATGAAGGCTTTAAATAGCCGCGTGGCTCGGATTGCAGGGTGTCAGGGCCGATCGGCCGAGGCGGGGAGGACGATGACGCTGATGATGGTGGTGGCGTGGTGGTGGTCGCACTGGGCGAAGTGGGTCAGGTCCGAAGTGAGCGGACGCGCGAGTGACACCGGCGTGTGATGTGACCCGTTAGCGGTGGGCTGGATGGACTCGGGGCGGCTCTCGTCCTGTCTGTCTCGGCCGATGCGGGACGCCGGTAGCCACGGGGCAAACAAATCAGAGGAAGTCAGAGTGACGCTGAGAAGTTTACTGCTCGGCACTTCACTGCTCTTCATGTTCGCTGTGAGAGCTGCAGAGTCCTCGCAGGGTTCGAGTGGACTGTTAGTGCTTCTTCATCTTTGTTCTTTTCTGGTTTCTCATCATATCAGACAAGAACAGACTGATTTAGCTTTTGTTAATTAATTAAGACCTTTCTTTCTTTCATTTTCTTTCTTTCATTTTCTTGAAGGTTCTTCATTTAATTTTTTGCTTCGTTCGGCCTTTATCTATTTATCACCTGCCTTATTCATAAAACACAACATACTAAAATATAAAGCTCCCATCAGTGTCAGTTCAGGATCCTAAATGGTGTGCTGGCTTTGCCACAGATCTGCAGAGCTGGTCGTCTCTGGCCGTGATATCAGCCGGTGTCGTCTTGTCTCTGGCTAACAGGGCGTTCGTAGCCGCAGGGCGGCAGCATATCAGAGGTGATCAGCGTGATGGCGGCCGAGAGGACGCACGTACACACTCGCGGCTCCGCTTTGTGTTTGTCGCAGGGCTGAAGTCAAATCCTGTTAAAATTCCTTCAGAAAGCAGCGACCTCAGGAAACAGAAGAGCACCTCTGTCTGATGTCGAAACACATGTTGAGAAGGAAAACTGCAGTGACGTTACACATAATGATGCTTTTATGTGGGATTTTGTCTTCGGCAGATTTTTACACTCTCATTCTTTCATAATGACCTGATATGATTTACTCCTCTGACTTGTAGTCTTTTACATCTTATACAACATTTCCCAGAATGCAACTTGTAGCCGTATTGAATAGATCTTTTTCATGGTCATCACAGGTGTTTAACCTTTGACCTTCTAGTGCAAAATATCTGGTCAGTTTCCTCCTCTGGTCATGTTGGTTTAGGTTTTCGATCCGTCATGGTCAAAATAATCTTTTGCCTTGTTTGTCTGATTCTGTGCGTCGCCTCGTTCCCAAATCTCAGTTCTGACAGAAATGATGGACCAAACTATGATAGAAAAGCAGAGACCGAAAACATGTCGACTACTTTCAACCCCACAGTCTGCAGTCGAAGTAAGGAAGGAACTGAGAAAGAAAACACAGCACAACAGAGGAACAAGCCACAAAGCTCCAACCAAACCCAACAATAACAACTTGAAAAGATTTTTACTAATCTGTGAACATTTTCTTTGCTGCCGTCGCGTCTCTGAAGGCCGAAACCAAAAGACTTTGGGATTCCAGTCAGACTCGAGCGATGATTAGATTGCTTCACCCAATTCTTCTATCATATGTCTCCCAGTGCCTTTAATATGCAAATTGTAGGTATGCAAAGCTCTGATGCTTTTATTTAAAAGACATGTCCTCGGGCGATAGCAGTGGGCTTCCAGGGAGAGCTCTGTTTTAGCATGAAATAAATAGTTGTTAAAGGGATCATACAAGTTCGCATCTTGGAAGATGAAAAGCTAATTGACATGAATAATTTATTTGTATTGCAGTATCTTAAAGATATCAAATAGCGGCGGATAAATAAAACTTGAGTTCAAACATGATAGCGAGCGTCGAGCGGGCCTTCCGAATATTCAGAGGGAATTACTTCTTTCAGATTAGTCGTCATCCTTTAAACTCATAATGGCATTTGTCCTAAGGTCACTCCACTGCAATTATCAAATATTACCAGAATACTCAGAGGTATTAAGAATAATGATCTGAATATGAATCATCATGTCGCTCCTGGATGGTTATGCCAGTTTTTTTGGGGGGGGGAGACATGAGCAGAGAGATGAGATTCAAACTTGTCATCAGGTGCAAAGTGGGTTTAGGTGAAGGACGGAGGTCTGACGGACGCCTTCATGATTTGACTTTTGCTTCTCAAATGTGCTTTATTTCGAGTCTGATTGTCCTTGTTAAAAAAATGTGATCATATTTGGAAAATCCCGTGGTTGCAGTTCTGAATTAGAAAGGTCAAAGGTCAACATCAGACCCAACAGCAGCCTGGGAGGTGGAAGAGATTTGCTGTCTCGTTTCAGGACACTTTGATAATGGACGTCCTCCAGTTGATCAAAAATGTCTTCTGCATTTCTGTTTTTAAGACTTTTAAGGACTTCTCACAAAATGTTTTCTTGATTTTACGTTTGGTGAATAAAATGTCAGAAAATAGTGAGAACAGCCCTTTACACTCTGTCTCAGTTGATGTACTCAAAGATTATCAGTTTATTATCACATGAGTTTGGTATTTTTGATACCAGCAGTAAACTGTTTCTAACATTTGCAAGATACAAATACTTTATTTTATTGGTACTATTTTGGAGTTATTGCCCAAATATTTGAGGCATGTAGAGTCTGATTCTGTTCAACAACATATTAGTGAATTATCTTGTAATGAAGAAGTTGGATTTTGGACAAACAGGAAAGCAAATTGTCCTGTGACTCCAATTTTTGAAAACGTCAGAAATGTGATCACTTATGACTCAAAAAAAAAAAAAAAAAAAGGTTGTTTATGATTCTATTTTCGCCGACTGGAGAAGCTGCATCATCGTTTGACATTGTTTGCATTTTTCCAGCTGTTTTTAGAGAACGGGCTGCTTCTGTTTTCCACATTTGTTTGCACTCATGTCTGAGAATAAACAGTGATGATTTATTGATGTCAAAATGACACATAAAGGATATTTTGACTTCTGTAGGTTTTGGCTTCAGGAGACTGTTGCTCATCTCCAGTAATAATAGAAGCAGCTTTTGTCTTTTTGGAGGAACATGTGAATAAAACGCGCGCTTGTTCCCCCTGATTTCACTCTGACATCCAATCAAACGGCCTCGTGTGATCGACTGACATTCTCCCAAAATGACGAAGCCCGCCCACCAGGCCGTCCGCCCGCCCGGGCCAAAAGCGAGCGCTCAAAGTGTTTTTAAATTGCAGTTTGACCCCGGCACAGACTCGGCACCACACACTCCGAGTTTAATCCTACTCCATATCTCTGCTGGCATAGTTCGAATTCAGAAGCGCTCGGCTCGAACTGGAAGGCCCTTCTGATTAGAGAAAACCCACAATGCCCTCTATTGTTGTTGTGAACTTTTGACTGCGTGGGCCGGGCCTCGACAGTGGCGAGCTGCATTGAGGAGTCGGCAGCGGGGCGGAATATTTGACATTTCTCCGTGATGACAGCCTCGTTACTACTCTCGCTCCGTACTGTATGCATCCTCTCTGTGTGGACCCGCTTCTCCCGTGGCAACGCAGAATCTGATTTGGATGACAAACGCTTTCCGGCTCTGGAGCGTGGACTTGGCAGACTCCACCCGGCTCGTACTCAGATTGAGGCCCGGGCGGTTGTGTTCGAGGACTGTTTGACACAGAGAACACGAAGCATCAGAAGCTCTTCTCTCGTTCACACAAGCGGTTTTTTTATTTCACTCTTGTCATATGAGTATCTCGCTAAAACCCTTCACATTACCTCAGATGAAGAGTTCACGTCGGTCCAATGAGGCCGTTGGAGATTTGAGGTGATGCAGATTCGTGTCTTTGATTCAATGCACAGAAGAAAAGAGACGCAGGAAATTAATACTACTATTACTTCCACCCTGCTTTTAGTATACTAGACTACATCCTACTACTGTACAAACATATTTACTGCAATATTTCATGTCTGAGATTCACATGATTTTTAACATTTTTATTTTATATATTCTTCAGATATCATCATTGTTTGAACACTGTCAGAGGAAGACTTTCAGTACTATGTCCATAAAGAACTACTAGTACTACTACTATCACTACTGCACACTCTTAAAATAC
Source organism: Holacanthus passer (assembly GCA_025331565.1). Taxonomy (NCBI): domain Eukaryota; kingdom Metazoa; phylum Chordata; class Actinopteri; family Pomacanthidae; genus Holacanthus; species Holacanthus passer. The sequence continues at coordinate 521,773 of JAFREQ010000137.1, forward strand.
TACTACTACTAGTGCCACTACTGCACTAATTACTACAATAAAAGAGTCCCAGTGTTTATTTGTAGTGAGCTTTTATTTTGCAGCTCTAATTTGTTTTCATCATGTGACCTCTGACCCTGTGTGATGTCACTACCTGTGTGATCACTACCTGAATATTTGCTCATGTTTCTGTCGGTTTGATGTTAAAACCTGCTGAACCGACTCCTCAGAATTTGTCTTTATTTGTCTGTTGTCGTTTTGACTCATTTGTCCAGGAAATGTTTTTGTTGATGACGGAACTTGTGCTAATTGTTTTAAGGTGGTCTGCTGATATTTATCCTTCATCTTTCTCTCTCTCTCTCATTTAAAGGTGTGCAGGTGGAAGCTCAGTCTTCTGAAGCTGCTGGTTTGATTTCACCTTGTTCAGGTTTGTGAGCTCTGTTTTTCTGTTTTACATGTTCATATGTTTCTGTTCAGTGTTGAACCTTATTAGCTCATTGTAAAATAATATAACAGTCTGAAGACATTTTGTTGTTGAGGACTGTATCTGTGATATCAGTCAGAAATATGTCTCTTTATTTTCGCCCAGAGGAGAGAGGAAACATGGAGGTAACACGAGAGCAGTGTCATCCGCTTCATCCTGACACAACACGCCGTCTGAAGATGAAGTGATGAAGGTAGGATGAGACTGAAACAACTTCATGTTTCCATCAACCAGTTCTGATCAGATTGGAGCGTCAAGTACAACAACATATCAACTAGTACTCCATCTAGTACTGCTACTAGTACTACTCATGTACTGCTCCCACTACTGCTGCTGCCGTCGCTTGTGCTACTTCTACTTCTACAATAGTACATTAGTGCCGACTAAGAGTTAAAAAGTGCATTTGCTCATGTTCAGTTTTGAGGTGCTTACACTTTACTAGAGTAGTTTCCTTTTATGCTACTTTATAATTCTGCTCTACTGCAATTGTAGTTTTACAGTTTTAGTTACTTCATTCATATAGTCAAAAAATAAATCATGATGTAATTAGAATTAACTCCACATTTACCAGCTGCAACATTAAAATCATGATTGTGCATCACTAATTACAAGTCATTCATGTAGTACATATTATATTCTGCATAACTAGTACTTTTACTTTTAGTACTCTTTGTATATTTGATGCGAATGCTTCTGCAGTTCTATTTGTAAGAGAGTATTTTTTCACTGTAGTACTGCTACTTCTTCGACCAGTGCTGCTCCTGAATCTCCTGCTTGTACTTGCTCTGTTGCCTCGACTGTCGCTGCTGCTGATCGGAGTCGTCCCGTCGCTTCCTGTCACCCTCACATATTTAATTCATGAACTACACTTTTCTAGTTCGCAGTATTCAGCTTCTTGACATGTTGACGTGTGATTTTTGCCGCTTTCCGTCGAGCCTGTTGGAAAGATGGGCCCTGATATCTTTAATATCCACTTTGTTTAACATCCATTTCTACGTCTGCTCTGAGCCAGAGGACGCTACGTCGCTTCATGTGAATCGGTAGAAGCTGCTTTTTACTTCAGACTGCTGCGATCATACAACCTCTGTGCTGTGAAATCACACCCTGAAACAAACGAAGCCCAGCGTTGTGATCTGAAGCAGGACGTGTAACCTCACAGCTCCTCTGGACCGCAGTGTTAAACGAGAGCCTTTGAATAAAGAAATACATTCTTATTGTGGAGGTGAGGGGCTCACAATGAACCCCCTCGCTCTTAGTGGAGCCTGTGAGAGGCCGACTTGTTCATCCCTTGTTATGCTGCTAATGTGTATGATTTAAGGGGGAATTATGCACATCTCAATGTGCCTATAAATGACATTATTCATGCACAGGTGCTGCACTAAGCAGCTCCTGAATGATAATTAAGATAATCTTTCTCTTTTTTTCTTCCTCCGCGCTCGCTCCCTCCCTTTTCTCACGGATCCACTTTGTTCAGGCAATATCTCCTGTGTCAATACCTCGCTAGACTGCAGCCCCTCTCCCCTCAGCCATTGTCTGATCCTTATTCAGCACTAAAACCCGCACTAACAAGTGAGACCACGTCTATGTTTCTCCCCTGAGCCCGATGGTATTTCTGAGAAATAACGTGCCAAGTTGAATTAAAGTGAGAGAATAAAAAAAAAAAAAAAAAAAAAACTTTTGCAAGGCAGAAACTTGGCTGCGGCATTCCCGAGGGAATTCACCGCGCAATGAATTTCTCAAACGAGAATATGAAGACATTGATGTCGAGCACTTTGCATATGATAAGCTCTTTTTCCATAAAGAGAAATGATTAGTTTTGGAATGGTTAGGAAATGTTGCCGGGGAAAAAGTGTTCCAGGCTCTCAGATATTAAGGACATTTAGAATACATTAAAAAAAAAAAGGAGAGAAATTTTGTCATAGTTAGGAGGTAAGTTATGCCAAAATTATGGTTTAAACTACGGCCTTCTGATAAAAATGCACTAAAGCTAAACTTTCTGACTTTGCACAGAGAGGACACATGAATCGCATTTCTCCTGATGTTTGGACGGGCGCGAGGCTCGTGGTGCCAACTCTCGGCGTAGGAGTGCATCATCACAGAGACGGAGTTAGTGAATCCAGCTTCATTTGTGTTATTGGCGAAGCCGAGCTTTCGGGGCTGGAACCTCTCTCGGCTGTGGTAAACAGTGAGTGATGATTATCGTCGCTTACCGAGAGGAAATCCAGCTGTATTGTTTTAGCACGGCCACTTGTTTACAAGAACCTCTCTCCAGTGGACGGGCTGCGCTTGATTCAGTTTTCTTTTGTGTGCAAATCACTCGTTTTGTTTGTATTTTTTCGATTTTCTTGTTGTGTTATTCTCCGAGTCGCCCTCTCTCCGGCCCACGTCGAGAGGGAAGCCATCCAGCGCCTTTGCGGCCTGCTGGCTTTCATTACCCGGCTTTTGCCACACCCTTTGATTTCAAATAAACACACACGGTATGTATACCAAAGCAGGGACAAATAGGAGCTGCAAATAATTCATAGCATTTGTTTTAAGGCGCTGCGCCTGCCAGATGGGTGGAGTGTGTGTCTGCAGTGTTTGCTGGACTGTCAGGTGAGGTGCCAGTCACGGCAAAGCTCACATATCAGAGATGGAAAGTCTCGACTTTATGAACCTGATCAGTGCTTTCAGCTCGTTTTAGTTTTAAGCCTGAAAAAGTCAAGCTCTAATAAACCACCTTCAGCACCAAGCAGACAAAGTTAACAGCTAGCTGCTGAATATTTTGCAGCATTTAGCATAAAAAGAGCAAAATATTTGTTTCAGGAGTTGATGGAGACCAAAACTAAAGTGAGAGTGAATATTGGAGGCGGCACAAACACGAGTCTTATCAATACAAATGTTGTCTTCTGGATGCGTTAAAACATCTAAGTTGTTATAAGTTATTGTTGTATTTATGGCTTGCTACGCTGCCCCCTTGTGGCCAAAGACATTCTGCTTTGCATTATGCAAAAAATATTTGATTTGGGTTTTTTGATGTTGTTGTGTTGCTTCTGTTGCTCAGAAGAACGAGAAGATGAGAAAGAAAAGAGAATGATGTAAAAACTGATCCATACGGTTTGGTTTGGTTTAGATTAAGACACTTCACATTTGTTCTTGTGGATTAAAGCATAATAAGCAAATCGAGGGAATAATTTGAATAAAGTCCAGTTGCACAGTAATTAGTGACACTTCTCAGGCTCAACATCAGCCTGTGTGGTTGTGCTAAAGGAAAAGCTCGGACCACAGGCTACATCTGTCATCGCTGCAGTCGCAAAAGGCAGAATTAACTTCCTCTAAAACCCAGATTTCCTCTGCAAATGACACTGAATCATATATATTTGAACGGTGCCTCCTGGCTACAGCGTGTCCTGAAATGTCTTTAATAAGGATGAGGATGTTAAGGGGCTGCTATAGCTCCAGTTTTAAATTAGAAATAACCCGGCAGAACGCTTGACTTACAGAAAAGGTTAGGTTTAAACACAACACATTAATCTCTGCTTCTCGTTTGCACATTTATGGATCTGAATAAGCGTGTGTGTTTCTCTGTGTGTGTTTTCTGGGCAGAAACACCCGCCGCCATTAACCAAAGTATGAAAAAGCAATTACAGAAATGAGTGTGTGCAGGGAGAAGTGTCCACTGATATCCTGACTGAAATATGAAAAAGCAAATTTCTAAATCAGTGTTTCTGCGGAGGGAGGTTTGTCCGCGCTATCGGCTTAATCTGAATATGATAAGGCAAAGATGAAAATCAATAATTATTCGGAACATAATATACTCTGAGGACGCTGCCCGGCCGTATATCAGCGCTCCCGACAGCGGGAACGTTCACAGGCCTCACAATTCCCACCTGATTAAAACGACACAGGCTCGTGTCTGTTTTCACCGGCTGCGCGTCTTTATTCCTTTTTTTTTTTTTTTTTTTTTTTGTGGCAGAAATTGCAGCTTTTACTGATGACGGGCAATTTGAAAGTGCCCTTGTTGAATAGTCACAGGTGCCATGTTGTGCGAATCAAGCCGACCCGCTGCAAATAGCTGAAGTGGTTTTCTTTTTTTTTTTTCAGCGTGCGGGAAGAGAGCACACAAACGTCTGCTCAGAATGAAACGCCGTTTTTATGTGGCCATTAGCAGATTGGAGTTTCGCTTACACAAATATTTTACAGAGGCAGCGACGCTCTCATTGGCTGAGTTCAACCACACGGCCTGGAAGTTTCTTTCTTCTAAAGGTGTGTAGTGGAGGCTTTGACCACTAGTGGCGCTATGGAGCAATGTTTTTATGAGCATGTCCCTGTTTTGTTCACTTATTGAGAGTTAGTGGGGTCAAGAAATGTAGCAAAGTGAACGCTAGAGTCCATCAAAAATAATTCATCACAGATAATAAAGTTAAGGCCTCAAGGATGTGTAGGTTGTTCTGGTGTGTAATGCTGAATTTAATCTAACTTTATTTGTTTGCAATAAAACTCGGCACGGCATAAAAATGTTCCCTTGTGTGTTCGTTAGTTGTCTGTAGATGAGCTTCCTTTATTTAGAGACTCACCTGGAAACTTAACTTCCTTGTTTGACTCTTTGTTTCACTAACAAAGTGCAGGATTGTTTAAAAATGTCCTTTTCAGGCGACGTGGTCTGAAGCTGCAGCTGCCGATTATTTACATTAAGTGTCTTTTATTTGTTGTTAAAGGACTTTACTTTATTTAAGGTCTAAATGTTTGTAAAATATCACTCTGCTCTCTCGTTCTGCTTCGCTTCCTCGTGTCCTCGGCTGCTTCTGTACATCAGGTTATAGATTACAGGAATAAGAGAGAGTTTGTCCTCGAACATCTCCAGAGGTTTTTAAATGTGAGACTTGTTGCAGATGTCGACTGAAGGAATCACCTTCACTCATGTTTTTGTGTGTTTACTGCTGTTGCTAGTTCACTAATGTTGAACATGTCCGAGACTCAAACAGCATCTGGAATCAGGTGTTGAGCAGCGGACTCGCAGCGTGTACGCGTTTTGTCGCCTTGAAGCCGTCGCCGTCGTCTGCTCGGCTTTCTGCCTTTCGTCTTTCACCTATGCTGCGTCGCTTCCACACCACAAGAAAGCAGCGCGCGTGTGTGTGTGTGTCCCGTACTCGGCTCACACACACAGATGTGCATGTGTGTGTGTGTTTGTGTCATATCATTTTCAATATCCCCATCTCTAAGATCATGCACAACAGAATCAAGCAAACATTGGAAGAAGAGATGTGTGAGGGGGGGCAAACATCTTTGTTCCCTCTCCTTCAGAAAGCTTTAGCCGGCCCGTCCTCGCTGAAGCGTACAGGATGTGCCTGATGTTTCCTTGGCAAAGGAAAAGGTAAAAATAGAGAAGATTCATCTGGTTTGAGTTCTGTGGCACCACATTACTTTAGGGGTGATTTTTTTTCTCTCTCTCTCTCCCTGCTCTTTTCTTGCTCAGCGGTCCTGGGCCCTTTTGTGTGATTGAAGCTCAAACAGACCAGGAAATGCAAATAATCCCAGTTCTGAAGACGTCCAGTGACGTGATTGTTGGGACAGTACGAGGAGGCCGGCCGGCTCGCCACATTAAAGGCAGAGTTTGAGCGAGAGATGAGTGGAGACTGGGTTAAGTTAAGCGAGAGGAGAGGACTTCAAAGGCTGCTAGGTTCGCCTGCCATATTGAGAGTGACGAGATGTGTCTTTTATTAATAGCATTCACCAGAGTTTCTTGTTTCTGCTCTCGACTCCTTCCATTGTTCTCCAATCACCGCAATGTGGGGACCAAATGAACGGAGTCGTTTCGCAGCTGCGGAGCAAATTACACCTTGATTACATGTGAAGGAGGCGGCTGAAGGATTTACTGCGTGTGATTGTTTGACGTGTCACGTTTTTATCTGATTTTAGTTGTTGTTAAAAAACACGGACATTTAATACGACTTCCAAGTTCCTGCAAGGCCTCGTGGCTCTTCATCTTTTGCATCACATGTTAAAAAAAGCATTTCCTGTTCAAGTCCCAAACCGTCCTTGTGCACATATATTGTTTCTAGGATCCTTGCTCATCTTTCTCAGCTCCATTAATAAACACAATAACATGAAAATCATTGTCATAGTTATAAAAGAAAATTAAGAGGAATATGACATGCAGCAAAAATAAGATGATAAAATAAAGACCAAAAGACTGATTTTTAGAATTTAAACCTCAATACTATTCTATATGATCTAAACCAGTGGTTCCCAACCTGAGGGCCGGGACCCCTCAGAGGGGCCACGACATGATTGATGAGAAACAAAGAATTCTGCGACCCAAATTTGCATTTTTGAAATATTATTGTTATTTAAAAATTGTTTTTTTGTGTGAAATGTTGGATAGTTGATGACTCTGCAACCACATGCAACGTTTGAGAAAAGGGGCACAAGAAAAAAAGTGGGAAATGGCTGACAGACTATATTTCACTTGCAGTTTGAGGCTCTTGTATTTGCATGGATGTTGTCTTTCAGATAATTTTCTAATAAGATGCAGCTTTTCAGAATGATGCACTTTTTCTCCAAAGGATTCAGGTTAACTGGAGGAAAGTTAGTTGCGCAGCTCCGAGGTCTCATCGTCCCTGAAATGTGATCAACACGTTCTGATAAACTGTCTCGTTTATTATGTTTTGGATTCCTAATGATTCTCCTGCATCTTTTCATGAAGAAGTTTGAAACTGCAGTTTTCGTCCGGATCACTGTTGAGATCCACAGATAGCAGAGTTTGGGTGTTTTTCTCCATCCAGCAACACAAGTTTTGCTCTGCCTCCAAAAACTCCTCAATTATCATAATCATTTAGCAGCAGTGGTCTTCATTCACATCCGCCGCCGTACAGAAGTGCATCAGACACCATTTCAGAGCTGATTTGCATATTATGATGCGAGCACTGCCCATCATCCCTTCTCCTCATTAAACATCCGGTATCTCGTCTTCTTTTCGTCTGTTTTTAGCAAAAGGAAAAGGAAAAAAAAATCTTGATTCAGCCGCTTTAATTCTCCTCAGCGGACTTGTAATTGGTGTTTACGTGATTGGCTTTTACTCCGTTCGCTGCTTTCCCATAAATCCTTGTCAATCTAAAGTCAGTCTAGCATGTTATCAAGCGAACAGAAACAAATAACGCCACAGTAAACATTCAATAATTGACTGTTTAGGAGCGCGATCATCAGTTCGGGTTTGATTTGAGGATGTAATCTGCTTTTGCGCGTGCCAGGCCATCCAACCAACATGGACACGAGAGTTAATGCAGCTCTAACCTCTGAGCCATTTATGCTCGTCGAATGTACTTGTCATGATTAAGTTTGAAAGAGCCATGTTTTATCGTCGGCCAACACAAGAGTTGACAATCTTAAGACCTTCACTAGAAATAATTAGGATCTATTTGAATGCTGAGTGTGGTGCACAGCGCTGAGACAAGAGCTAAGCTTGTTAACGAATGTGGTGGCAATTAAATGGCTCATCCCCCCCCTACTGTTTATGTTTTTTTATCACCTGAAAATTGATTATAATTCTCAGCGTTGCTTGACCATAAAGTTTCAAAATCTCTGCCAGCATAATTGAAAATGCTCGTCCTAATGCGGCGACTGAGCATTGTTTTTGTGCAGTTTCTAAATTGTTTCCCCACAAAAGACCAAAAGTATTTTTAGTTCCCGCAGATCCCACATGAAACCTGAGCCGGCGACGTGGTTGAAATTAGTCCGCGCTGCTTATTTGAATGTTTTCCCCCCTTCCTCCTCCTTTTTAATTTCTCCACATAGTTTAACATTAAAAATCAGGTCAACCTTTAAGATTTATGAGCAGAGAGGAAAAAAAAGAATTAATGGTATGCTATTTTTATTCAGTCAGTCGTCTGTTAATTTGGTATGACCTTAGTCAAAGGCGGTGAAATAACAAACTCTACTTACTTCTTCTTAAGACCAAACCCCTGGTCTCCCATGTTGCTTTGCTGAGGATATGAGAAGGGCCCGCTGCCAGCCCGTGTTTCTTTAACTCTTATCTGCAAAACTCAACACACAGGATTTTCAGGACATCAGTGAGGCTAAGAAACTCACACTCTTTCATCTCATTTCATAGCGCATTGTTTCAATTAAGCATTTTTTTTTATTATTACTATTAGTCGATTGAAAATCTGTTTGAAACAATAAAAAGCCTCCTCGAGACGCATTTAGGAAAATCCGTCCCGACAGCCGAACGAGGCCGCTCATCATCCCGTCACGTCAAAGAGGTGGCGAGAAATGGCGACCGTAAAGGTTGCCGCGTCGTCTCTGAGCGTCTTTGAAACAGAGGTGCGTCACCTCCTTTTATTTCCCACCTTCCTCTCGCTGATGAGTTCCCAGTGTGACTCTCCTCGTGACAGCATCCAAACTCTGCTGCCTCACAGGACTGAGCGCTCACAGGCCCCCATTGAAGCATCCCTGCAGGGGTTTTCTTCACACAGAGGCTCGAGGGGAGGGGGTGAAGGTGAAAGTTGGGACCGAGCGACAGATCTCCAACAGCACAGGCCTTTGTTGCCAGGTTTGCTCGCGCTCGGCCACGCGGTCCAGCCAGGTGGCCTCTGACCTGACCTCTACTCCGAGGGAACCGGTGGGCCGAGAGGCTGAAATGGAAAATGAAAGGAAGCGGCAAACTTGTTTGGAAGAAAGGAACCGGAGTGGAGGAAGGGGAGACTGTGGGGGGACGGCGTGAAACAAAGTGTTCAGAAATAGGTCAACCAGTATCTCATTTTTCTTGCTAAGCTTGTAATCACCCTTGACAGGCACACTGTGGAACGGGCTATTCAGCTGGAATTCAGGGCTCATCGTTGAATTACGGACCCTAACCATCCGTCTCATGATGTAAAGGAACATTTAGGAGATGGAAGTTCTTTGTTCTTTCTTTATTTTGCTGACGAGGACGAGCGGTTAGTCTGAGTTAGCTGCGACTGAGTCGACCTATGTGTTTCCAGCATGTGTTGGTGTTTGGCTCGAGGGCACCTTTAGGACAGACAAAGGGTTCATTCACGTCCGCGTTCGGCCATCTTTCACCAAACTTACAAGAAAACAGTTTTGATGCAGTTTTGTTTTTATTTTCTGTGTCGTTGTCAAACTGGTCACATCGGGCTCCATATTTCAGAGCTGCTTGAATTTGATCATTTTTCAATGCTGCAATTGAATGCAGAGATCAGCATCACAAAACCTGTGCAAATAAAACCACTCGCCGGCCTTGGTGCCTCTGAAGGTGCATGAGAAAATGTAATTCGCTTGAACTGACCCTTCAGCCTCTTTGTGCATATTTTCACCAGGAAATCAATACGATCTTTATGAATTCCTCACGAAACTAGATCAGAAATTGAAGCCGCCTGGAAATAATTGTGTCCCGCTGATGAATGTTCATCAGGAAGCGATTCCCCATCTCGCCGCGGATTTAAATGTGATCTTGTTAAGCCACCAAGGGACTGAATCTCGCCCATGGGTGGCCAAAGGATACTCTGTCGCTAATGAGGTGTGCACGGGCCCCGTGGGTAATGGCAGTGTCACGCCAAAGCTTTTTGACACCTCGGGGCAGCCGTACAGTACGGCCCGGGCCGCGCTGGCATTCATTTGACGCTGAAACAATGAAACACGTCGACCATAAAACTGGGTTTTCATTGGTAGTTTTGATCCCTTCCACTCTAAATACCCATTTTAATATGCACTTTACCCATTATGTCTGTGTTAATAAGAAGTCTCTTTGAGAATGTGCCCATTGTTGAGTGAGTCTGTTAATTATGACAGCTCAAAGTGCTGCTGTATTCTACTGACTCTTCCTCATAAGAAGCATGATTATTCATCACCACGATAAGAATTAATATGCAGCAAGGCGTGCTCCCGGAGAAATATTGTTGTTTTTTTCTCTTCCACCAAATTTGAATGCTCCAAATTACACATTCAATCTATCTTTGTTTGTGTATTTAACCCTGTTAAACATGGCAGCACTTTGTGACTTTTAAAGACCCGTGGCTTATTGGACTTGGAGCTTGCATCGCTAAGTGACAATTTGGATTGTGTTTGCTATCAAATAAACACTTAATGTATCTGGGGATGTAAACAAATGTTCATTCTCTGCCATGCAGCTGCTGGAAATAAAGCCGAGCTTCAGAAAAGCGTCGCGGCGCTTTCAACCAAAATGACACCCGTTCTGATGAAGCCGTGACACACTGGTCGTTTTGTGATGATGTGATAGATTGGCTTCAGCTGAAGAAGGTCGCAGAGAGAGCGGCACAATGAGGGAAGCTCTGTGAGCCCCGAAAACTATAATGTGAAGGGATCAGAAACCTCCTGCTGTTTGTATCCGGAGCATTTAATCAAACTGGCATTAGTTCAGCAGTGTAGCTAAAACTTTGCTTACCTTCCAATCCCGGCCGCGGACTTCATATTGTCGACAGTAGCTCCCAGTTCAACCATAGACTCAGCAAGTAAAAGGATAAGATGAGCTTAAAGGGCTTTTTATAACCTGGCTATTCACTGTCGGTGCAAAGGACACACAGACTCCAGCACCTGTTGGAGAGTCCAGGAAGCTTCCAGACACGACAAAGGAGACTTTTCACACTGATCAACATGCAGATTTGCAGGATGTCGATTGCCATTTAATTATTTCTTTCAGTCTCGTGTTGTCAGGTGATGAAAGGAGGGAAAAAAAAATAGCAAAGGGCAACACACATATAAGACATCTGAACCTGTTGTTTTCTGTTTAATCTTGCTCACCGGTTGCATTGATTCACCGCTGTCATATTTCCACATTAACTCTTCAGAAAAACCTCCTGGATTCTGGCTCCTGTACTTTGAACACTTCCTGTGTCTGGGCATAATAGCTGTCGTGTATATGTTTGATATGTAGCTAACATCAGCACTAAAGGTTTGCAGTATTAGTACCACTTATCCTAGTAATCATACTGCACCTGTAGTCGTACACGGTGTTTGTTATTGTGTGCTTTTTCTAATAATCCTAGTACCTTGGATTTAATATCACGTTAGATTATGTTTCATTAAGTTCCTCTGGCTGGAAAAGAATAAAACACCATAGCGCAGGTTTGAGATGAATCAGCGTGTCGTCGTCTCTCTATCTCGTCTCAACATTTATGCTTGAATATTATGTGGGATAAATGGCTTCAAACAGTCACAGCGTCCGAAGCAGAAGCAGCATCTGAGTGTCTGAAAAGCAATTTCAAGTGCAGCAATAAGACAAAGCCTCCATCAGACGGGAGCGTTCATCTGATCCCTGCAGCCAGTTCAGAGGCTGCACACTGTGTTTGTGCGTGTTTCTCAGCGTCCGTGTGTGTGTGTGTGTTCGAGTCGTTACGTATCCGCAATAATATAACTGAGAATCACGATGCAAGCTTTTCGCCCAGAGAGTTTTTGAGCTCATTTTCAAATGGTAATTTGCCTTATCCGAAGCAAACTCACTGAGTGTAAGTAAGTGATTATTTGCATGGCTGACAATCATTCGGCCTGCGGTCTTTTTCCAAACCGCTCCAGTTTGTCCAGTCTTTGAGAGGAAAAAAACTGTACTCAGGGAGGGCCAGCTCTCTTTGAAATATCCTTTCATTTACCTTATCATTAGACACAAATGTGGCACAGTTAACAATGAGTGAAAAAGAAACAACGCAGCGAGCCAGTGCGTCTTCATAAGGCTGATGAAGGCTTTGCAGCCAAAAAATCTGCTTTGTGGCTGTTAATCATTCTCACCAGATATGTTTCCACTTCTTGGCATCTTTCTGCTTTAAGTTTTTGGTTTTAGCACCTCAGGCTTTTGGTTTTTATTCAAGTTTCCGTGCTCCTCTTTAATTGGTTATTATCCCATTAGAAGCATGATGTCGGTCGGTGGAGTGCAGGAACGTCAGGACGCAGCGACAGCAGAACAATGCAGTGATTTAGTATCTGCACTCCCCCTCAATCACACTCAAATGTCAGCCACAGACTCATCAATGCCCCTAACCCTGAGCACACCCCTGAGACACACACACACACACCAGCACAACATGAAGGCTCGCACAAAACAACGGTACAAAGATGGATTTTCCAGAACCCTCTCTGTCTATTTTGGTCCAAATCAGTCAAAGCAGTTTTAATTACAAAACCTGAAAGTCTCATTTTCTTCCAGTTCCTTCATGAGTTTATAGCAAAAACATAGATTTTTTTTTTTTCAGAAAAGGTGGTTGAAGTTTTGAGAAGCTGTTTTTTGGATGCTGGCTTCTGTGGCTGGAAGATACAGCAGTGTTACTCACGTGCACGTGTCAGCGTTGGTCTGTAGCTGCTCTGAAGGAACAGTTCCGTTTCTGTGACATGAAGGCACTTTAATGTTGGGCTGAAATAAAGAGGAACAACCTTTGCTTTAAAATGACAAACGTCTGCTTTTAAAAAGGCAAAATAAAGAAATAAATGAAGGCCAACATGAACCTTTTTACTTTCATAAAAGATGAATTATTACTGCATGTGTATTTTTGTGTATTTATGACAAGTGAGGAAACATTTTGCACAAAATCAAAAACATAGCAACCAAACAAACACAGTGACGAGAAGACGTGAGCGTTTTTTGACACCACAAACGTGTTTCAAATGTTTCTCAAAATTTGACTTTTGGAAAACTGCTTCTCAACTCCTGTACTGTACTGCATTTGTGTATTTCTACCCTTGTCGCTTTCACTTCTAGAAGAACAATCCCTCAAGTAAGAAAAGGCAGTTGATAATGATAAAATTGGCTGCTTAAGCTCAAAGTAAAAGACAAACACTCACTTTTTCTTTTGCATTTGCGACGTGTGCATCTGCAGAAATGGTTGAAGAATCTACTTTTTAAAAAGTGTCAGGGCCAAAAGAATCGTGCACAGAAATGAAACCGTGCAAAACCACCGAGAACAATTGAGGAAGATGGCCACCAGCCTGCATTCAATACATGTCAATAACAATCTGGTATAGGCTTCGCTTCGCGCCGAGAAAAGCAGGAGGGGGAAACAAAAGTCATAGGAGTCCTTCATTTGCCATGCTCATCCATCAATCAGTATTTAGGACATTGGCAAGTGGTAATTTAATAAGCAGTGACCTGGGCTGGCAGGAAGCCTGCCTGACAGACAATACAAACTCATTTATCATGGGGGAGCGACGGAGCTGCTGAGGATCCTCTCTCTCTGATCCTGCCATCGCTGCTGCAGGAGTCACCCTCGGCAGAAACACACCGAGCTCGGCTCAGAGATAATGCATTTAAGTACAGCTGGATGTGTGGATGCTGTGAGAAAAGCCGAGTCTCAAGAGCGTCTGGGGTTCTGGTATTTACGATTGGAAGTGAAATTTTAACCCCGATTTTCACCTTTAATTTCTCTTCTAGTGGCTTTGAGGCCCTTTTTTTCCGAGTGACATATACGTTCTGTATCGTCTTGTTCCGACCTTTAATCACAGCTGCATGAAACTTATATTGAGTGAAATGTTCAAACCCAAGATTCCATGAGTTTTATAGCTGCACCATTACATCAGATGGAAATATTCTGGCTAATCATTATCCTTGAACCTGACAGACCTTTTTTTTTTTTTTGACTCTCTGTCTTTGCTGCTGCCTCAGTGTTTGCTCCTTCGGGTTTGTCATTGGTCTCTCGAGTCTCTTTTTAAAACGCTTCACCCCAAAAATTAGTGTTTTATATTGCTAAAACATTTTCTGCTGCACCATGTGAACATTTATAGTCAGTCGCAGCTTAAATGTTTCTTTGTTAAAAACTTCTGAGAATCTTTATTTAATGTTTGTGTCTTTGCAAAGAAGCAGCTCTTCCTCCACACGCTGCACCCTTTCTGTGCAAAAACATGATCACGCAGAATGAGAGGAGCTTATTTCTTGGTTCTCGCGTCTTTACTGGGAAGCCAGGGTCAGTTCAGGATGCGCTCTTTGCCCTCGATCGGCTCAGCGTTGTCGAGCCGATCGTGTTTGCCCACATGCAGTAGCATCATATACTGTATCTCTGTGAGCTTCTGACTGCGTCGCTGCCAAATCGCAATCAGTGGGCAGACGTCCACATGAGCCGCCATTAGGCCACGGCGCGGCGAGTTCGCCGGCCTGCCGATGACTCATCCAGCTCGACTCCTGAGGAGGCAGTAAAAGCTGTAATGTGGATTTTAATGTGCTCTAATGATCTTTTTGTTTGTCTTGGGCGCCGTCTTTCACCCGTGTTGGAGCCGTGGCGTCTTCTTCCACCTGTAAAAGTAACCACGCTAATGAGCATGGTGATGGAGCTGATGATGGGTCATAGTGACAAGCGGCTGCATAATAATGGCCCGGCTAACCTGGTAACCTCATTTATCAACCCGGGCCGGGTTAGTTATATCGTGCATGATCTTATGGAGCGTGATCATGTGGAGATAATGTGCAGTAGTTAAGGTGGCAGCAGTTTTATTGTCCCACATCTGCACTGGTTTATTGACTAAGAGTGTTGAGACTTTTGCTTGGTAGAATAAAGAAAAGTAGGAGAATGAGATCTGAGCTGTGATGCTCATTGACAATGACTCTGACAGAAATGCCCAGAGGATAAATCCTTATGGGTTTGATGACTTTTCCTGGAGAGCCATGAAATTTGGTGCACGCGTTCATGTTTCCCAGAGGATGAATCTAACCAATGTTGGTGATTGTGATTTTGCCTCTGTCGCCACCATCAGGTTGAGATTTGTGGTTCAGTGTGAAATGTTTGCACGGCTGTTGGATCCGCTGACTTTTCATCATGAGGTCAAATATCAGTTTTTACAACACTTTACACTGAGCATTAAATTTTCTAAAAACTCTCCTTAAATCTTCAGTATGAACAATTAAACTTGTGTCTGTGCAATATAACATCGTCCTCTCCTTGTGAAAACTGAAGTCAGTGAGCTGAAGCCGCCTTTCTCTCAAGTCCAGATCAATGGGCTTGTGATTAGTTCAGGCCAAAGGGACACTCGTGATTATTACCAATAAAGGGAATTAGATCAATGATTCTTTTTTTTTTTTTTTGGTCGACTTCAAAACAGCAGCTTGATCAAATTTCAGATCAAGTCATCAGTGCGATTGCTGTTGATTTATAAATGTGCCCCCTCCCTCGTCCTCCACCTCCACCTCGCTCTGCTCTGTGTTTCTGCTCTCGCTGGCAGTCCAACACTTTTATTGCTTAGTCAAACCTCCTCCTTCCATTTTTAAATTGCCTATTGAGTGGATATCTCTGCGGACTTGCCAGCCTACCATTAGTATCACCTTCGTGCAGCTTCTTTTCTTCGGTGAGGAAATGTTTAAGGTATTTACTCTGCGCCGCAAACGTCCCCCTGTAATTTAATTGTCAGATGATACAAATCATGACCATGTTTACGTACAGACACAGTTTCATTACCTCCGGGCACATAAAATCCATTCAGAGCCCATGATAACGTGTCATAAATGCATCTAAACAAAGGCTTGTTTTATGAATTTCAACTCGTACAAAGGTATAAAATCAGCAGCTCGGTTCAGATTCCTCTGGGGATCAAACCTGCGACACCTCAAATTAAAGATTCATAACTCACACGCTGACAGTCGTTATGAATCTGGTTGTCGTCAGGTGCTTTAAAACGGCTTCGCCGCCATCTGATTTTAAAAAGTGTTGTCATTTTTACATTTAATTTTCAAAGGCAGAAAAATACCTTTCAACACTTGTCACTCGAGAAAAGCAACAATTCTGCCGTTTGTGAGTCGCATTTTTCTCACCACGGCTCTTTGCAGGTGATAATTTGTCTCTGAGTCGTGCATTTGATGTCAGCGTTGAATGAAACATCACCTCTGATTTTCAATAGCTTTTTTTTTTTTTTCTCCCCCTCTCAGAGTATATTATCTCATTACAGGTTTCTAAGTGCCATCTGCAAAAGAATGAAATGAAAGGAACCTTGCATAAAATTTATTATAGCGACATAATTTTTCTCTTAAACATGTCTTTCAAAAGATTATTTTTGCCTTCTTTGTTTGGCAGCTTGTTTTTGCACCGAGCCTCTAAGAAGTCAGTCAAACGATGTGGGCGGGTTGTGACATCTCGCTGTGAAAAGATGGTTATAAAGTAAAGATTTATAAAAAATATTAATGCCAAAAGTCATGTTAAGTTGAAATTGCACACAACAAAAAGCAGTAAATGTTGGTAAATTATATATATTTCATGCACATATGAGCAATGCTTTTGACAGGAGGAGGTTAAAAATCGAAATGAATGTCATCACAGATCTAAACCCAGATTGGCAGAAAGCAGCAGCTCCACTAATTTAAATGAAGAAACCTTGCTGAGTGCAGACTTTTCCACTTCGGCTGCTGCAAACCGGCCTGACTGGACACATTTCAGTCGCTCTTTAGTGGCCGGAGCCAATCAGGACCGAGTCCAGCTGTGATGCAGATCTTGGATTTAGTCCGAAATCTGTCTGGACAGAAAGCAAACCTTCAATTGTGCCTCTCAAACACAATCACATTTTACAGTGCTTCAATTAAGCCTCTGTTATTGTGTGTCGACAGGGACGAACTGCTGTCTCACCTTAAATTTGACGTCAGCTCATTTCAACATTTACCAACACATCGCAGCTGGATCACTTGCTTGACGCTTTGTATTTAAAAAAAAGTGTTTTCAAGGAAACTTGGAAATCGAGAATTAAACAAATTTTCATTTTGCTTGTTTGTCCTCTGCACAAACATTCATTAAGGACACTGAGGTCATGTCTTTTATTCTGTCTTTGGGGAAGTTTTCATTTTACAGTTGAAAGTTATACATGTTCTTTTTTTTCAGGTCAGGAAATCATTTTGACACGCTTCATGTGAAGTAAACATGCAAACTTTTGCTGAACAGTGGCCACTCAGACCACAAGTCTTAATGACAGGATCATGTTCTCGGGCCGGGGCTGTGAAGACGTCATCACTGGGCAGCGTGATTGAGAACAAGTCGAACGGACAGACGTATCATTGAAGTGTTTATCTGTAGAGAAGCGTGATGAAGCCTGCAAACTGACTCCATCTAAAGTTTTAACATTAAGAGCTGAATGTGTTGAACTGAGCAATGGTGCATTTCATTCCTCCTGACGTTGTTTGTTAAGGAGGATATCGTCTGGCTTTAATCGGTTAAATCATGCAACAACGCTGGCGTCGTCTTTTTGAAGTCTTTTCTTTTCTTAGCTCGCGCAGCTGCCTCTCAGCCTCGTGAGGCAGAATGAATCGCCACCAGTGCAGCTACCTGCTCTGGCTCAGTATCATCTCCCTCCGCTCAGGGACTGGCTTCACCTCGCTCACAGCTGAGACCCCCCTCCTGGTGTTTATGTGTGTAAGTCACCTGGAAACCTCATGTAGCGGAGGTATCAGCGGGGCGCAGGTTGCACTCCGAGCCCCGGGGAGTCGGAGGGAGGAGGGGGGGCCGCACATCCTCACGGCTCAGATGGGATTACAGGTTGCTAACACTTGATGACACAAGCTGTTTCCAACATCTCGCCCACCTTGTGTGCCGAACGCACGCCCGCAGAAGCCGCCGCTCACGTGCGCTGAACCCACACATGTGCTAACTCGCTCAGAAAATTGAAGTTGTGTGTTGTGTGCATACGTGATGCGTACGCACGCACGCACAGACAGACTCGTACATAAAATTGTATTTGTGTTGGATGGAGGAAAACAAGCAGGCAAGCGTGAGCGAACAAGTGCAACCTAACCGTCACATGAGAGAGGCAACACACACAGTCTTGTACTGAAAATTGTAGTTGTGTTTACACGCATGAGTGTAAGAAGGCAGGCATGCATGCACAGCCCTAATTCCCCCACATGCACACACACACACACACACACACACACACACACACACAGACTGGATAACAGCTCATCTCAGTAATGGAATCAGTGTGTGATGTTACACTAATATCCACCGCTGTATCATTGTTCATGGTAGTTTTAATTGACCCTTTCTATGATCACCGGGCTTCATATGATGCACGTTACTGTGGGAAAGTATGAGATTAATTAAACTGCAAAACCAGGAAGAGAGACCTTTCATGCAACTCTCAAACAAAGCTGATGAAAATTTTGCAGAAAATAAGTTTAGTTTAGTTGTAGCGTCCCATCTCATGTGGTTTTATATCCTACATCACAGAAAGTACATTTGTAAATCTCTTCTGTTTTTGTCTTGTTCTATCATTGTTTGTGGCTCTGAAGCTTTTATTCTGTGTTATAGAAGGTGCTGGTTGCCAGATTCTTGACAAATGACAAAGCAGAATCAACCCAAGACTGGTTTGATTTGAGCCCAAAACTGAAAAGTTATGGAGCTAACTGGAATTTGCTCTCAGTCGAACGTCCACGCTCTAAAAACAGAACCAAATCTGGCAACCATAAAGCTGCAAAACAACCTGGCAACACATAACAAACTAAATCTTTGATCATTTTTCCGTCGCTTATTCTCCAACTTGTACCTGCCTTCATTCCAAAACACTAAATTATAAGTAGAAGTACATTATACCCGCAGAAAATCAAACAGCATGTGCGGAACATATAAAGAAAAACGCTCTCAACATTTAATTAGGATCCATTTCGGATTATTTTACTGTATTTATAAAACTATCTGTAAAGTTTAATGACCTGCGCTCACCTCGATGCGGCCGGCGCTGCAGGCTTCGCTCGCAGGCTAAAATTAATTTTCTCCTCTCTGTCTCCTCCCTCGCTCGCTCTTCGTGCCCAAAGTTATTTCACATCCAGTCCGATTCAGATTCATTATTACCTGCTCGCCCCCCCGCGCTCCTCCCCGGCCCCTCCAGACGCCACTTTGAAAGACCACCGTATCTCCGAGGCCTAATTAGAATTGAAAGCTGTAGAATTGTCAACTCTCACCTCGAGCCTGGAAAACTTTGCCTTGAATTTCAAACATGGCCTGTGGTGCAACATATAACATGTGGTGCGAGATACAGTCTAACTTTGTGCTGTAGGTGAGTGACGCATGTGTGAGTACGTTATTAAAATGTGGATTACATCTCGCTTTTTTAAAACGATACCGCAGAGGGTGTTTTCCTAACTCAGCATGTGGCCGGCAAACATCACAATCCATCAGTCTTGGATGTTTTGGAGGGGGGGGTTGAGAGGTGGGGGGGGTGGCAAGGGAAAAAAGACGGTTTGTTTTCACACTTAAGGAAGACATGAAATAGAGTGTCCTTAACTTAATCACCACCTTGTTTTACTACATTTGCATACATTTACATATTAATTGGACCACCGATTAAAATTGGTTTTGTAATTTTAATTAAGTGTCCACAAAGGTATATGATTAGCACTGTTTAAAATACAGCCTGACATAACTAGACGCAGAAAAGGCTCTTTGCTGCACTTTTTTTTTTCCCTCCTCACCCCCTCCCTCCCAACAACTCTCTCCCCGCGTCTCCTTTCAGAGAGGAGGGGATTACTTACAGGGAAAGCCTGTTTCATGATAGCCATTTTTTAAATCTGCAGTAGATTAGGCTGCCATGGAGGCTGAGGGTGGCGAGGGGGGCGGGGCCTCCACATCACTCCGGGTATTTAAAGATTCATGTGTTGTAAGATAGTGTTTTAGTGGCAGCGTAAGTGAAGCGTGGTCCCGCTGCACAACTTGCAATAATCATCCAACGTATGTTAAATGTGATGATGGTTTTTTTGGGGCCAACAAAAATCAGGAAGTCAGGATGATGGCTTTGTTGTTTCTGTCACTCAGTGTCGCATCGATCTTCAGCTGGAAATACACTTTCTGATGTCGGCGTGTTTTACAATATGGCAAATGCATCTTATATCGCATGCAAATTAACTGCACACCATTGTTATATATGACATCAGACAAATCTTCAGGACTTGTGTGTGTTAGTTATATTCGTGTTGTGTGGGAGGCAGGATAGCAGCGAGGAAGATATTCATGCTTACAGGCCTCATCATCATCATCATCACCATTTTTAGTAGTTATCGAGTATCGAACTACAGATGATTATATGATCATCAAAATGATGGTTTATTTAACTTATATCTTATTATTATTAATTCAGCTTATATTGAACTTTGACACTGGAATGTTTGTTTGCCTTTTTAGACCTTATTTACTTCCAAGTTTGATATTTCAGAGCTTTTAGTTTTACTACTTTTACGTTTGTTTATTCACATGTCGATGCCTGTTTACTGTGATTCTAACCTTGACATGACGCACAGGCCGTCGCTCGACTGTGTGTTAGTTTGAATATGATCACGGAGGCGACATATCATTTTGCCAAAGTGTTAAGACACTGGAGCCAACCGTGTTCTGGGGACGTCCAGATGATCTCGGTGATACTGTACATCTGCATGTTGTGCTCTGGTCTATATGCACACGAGCCGTCAGCTGGGAAAAATTTGAGAAGTTTTCTCTCCCACACTCTTAATGAGCGCCGCTTTTGCCAAGTCAAATGGCCTGACATGTAACAGAGAGAGACTTGCGCACCATTTTTCTGATGCAATTACAGCAGAGTCAGGGTCTCATACTGGGGACTTTTCAGAAACGTAATATTACCTCATTTTGTCTTTGGTGTGGTCTGGAAGGTTTCTGAGAGACATTTGGAAGCATTTTACTCATAAAATACTTAACCATTTAAGTGATAGGATACTGTTTCCTGGGCTCTGTCCCTGCTGCCAACCACAAAAGATTGAAAACTGAGAGGAAAAAAGTACAGTAGGTTGGTACATTTTCCCCTGTCATCTATTATGCCCCCTCTCTGTGTCTTAAGGCAACAGGATCTCTATTTTTTTCCACCACAAGAATCAACAACACTTTGAAATTTACAGAAAACTGGAGCTCCGTGTTGCCAAATATTTCGCTGCGCATGTTTGAGGAGTCTTTGCTCGGAGCCGACGTAGCTTTCAACAGACAAAAGGAGGCCTCTTCTTCTCTGGGTGCAATCTGTCCATAATAATGCCTGGCGTGGAGCGAGCCCTCTCATTACCAGCGCTCATACCCACCTCTGTGATGACGAGCCTTCCTGTCATCCAGTCCGATCCTCAAAGCTGTCTTTTGGGAGCCCTCGGAGTCGTGGCATTAGTTTTGCTTTCTTCCCCAATCCTCCCTCCTCCCCTCCCTCCGTTCGCTCTTAAATTGGCGCTTCTTGAGTTACTAAGCTGCCCTAATAGGTACAACCTGCGCCCACTCCCTGTCCTCAGACGGGATGGGACGTACCTCTCCCGATTGCTGTTTTGCGCGGAGGATAAAGAGCTATCCCACAATGCACCCTGTCACACGCGATGCCGGGCTCGCGCCATGATTTCGCCTGGCTCCTGAACGCCGTGCTCAGCGCCAGAGATTTAAATGTGTTTCCTATTTCTTGCTTCGCTGTTGACATCAGAATGTTTCCAACCTCAGTGTTTTGTGTGTGCATGTACCCCCCCCCAAAAAAAACATGCAAAACACACATACATACACATGCATGGGACACTTACATAATCACACACAAATACATGCGTGCACACACAGTCAAATAAAGCCGCATGCATGCACACACACATGCGTGATATTTTACTGAAACAGAGACGTTGCATGTTGCCAGCAGACACTGAGGAGGCCACCACATCCCACAGGTCCTGGAGCTGGTTTATAGGGCCCTAATCAGCACGCCAACACTCTCTGCGGACGCCGACATATTTATTTGTCATGAAGGGAAAAGCAGCCATCGATTGCCAGGTGATAGAGAGTCGTAAAACTACATATGCTGCAAAGCACTTTTTTAAACTACAAAGAGCTCAGATTCATGAGCTCCAAGAATGAACTAAAGTGAACCATGTGGTAACAGGAAGTGGGATGACATTGATTCCTTGCATGCAAACTTTAGCTCGATAGAAGATTCACTTCAGGTGCTGACAAGTGTAAATATAGAAGAACTGTGTTTTGAACGTTGCAGCACAGACAGATGAAATATTTGCTTACTTTCTCTCCATAACTAATACTCTAATGTTTCACCCCAGCGTTCGCTTTAAACAGGAATTATATCACATTAATGAGACCAGTTCAGGGGAATTTAACCCCGGGATCAGTTCTGTTCCCATGAGTGAACAATGACCTGCAGCCCTCGAGGACTCTCGTAGTAAATAAACTCTAGAAAAGAGCGAGAGCTGATGTTGTTGCGTGCTGGTGAAAGGGAAAGCCATCAGAGAGCGGCAGTGATACAGGATGCCACCTTCACTCTCCCGCAGGCCCGGCCCTCGTGTGAGAGCGATGCTGAATGTTCGGTACAAATCACAAATGTCTGCCGCACACTGTCAGGCCACATAGGTGGCACGGGTGATGAATACCGCTTCCCTGCAACGCCTGAGCATTATCATAAATAAAATAGAGTACAAACACCAGCCTTTGCGCACTAATGGAATTTGTCAACATGAAAGAAGTGTTATTGAGCTTTGCCGCTCCCTCTCTTCTCTTTGCTGATGCCTTGCCAAATACTTATCCCCTCTCTGGTGAGCATTTAGCGTTAACTCGGGGCAGCTCCTGGGAATCGCACGGGCGTAATGAAATTACCTCGGCACAAACAAATAGGGTCAAACTCTCAAGGAGACGAGCATTAGGGCCGCATTTTGCTAATTACGTGGTGCGTTCTCGCCGCCGTCTCGCGGAAGCTGCACTGGATAGCTGGGATCTGCAGGACGCCACCATGTCCAATCCTGAGTAAACACGCCACCAGGAGAAGGAGTCGAGGAAATTAAACTAAGCAAAATGGGATTACAGTAAACAACACCTAATATTTTGTCGATTTGCAGTTGATAATTAAGCAAATTTCACGCTGATTTGCCGAAGGAGAGATGAGACATCAGCAGGATCAACGCGAGGCTGGATGTGCTCTTTGGCAGCGGACAGAATCTTAATGCGGTCACTCGGCTCCTCTTTGTACCTGCGTGCAGAAGTGAAAACACGTGCATGAACACATGAGTCAGATTCACCCCCAGCAGCAGCGGCGGCGCCACCCTTCATCATAATGCCATTTCTTTACCATAACAATACTATCAGATCTGTTTTCTGCGATTCGTCTCACCTGTGTTATCGCTGCCAGCAGAGCAAGATATGCCATTACCTACATGACCGTGACAGAGCATTTTGTAATTATTGAGCATGCCTCTGTGGTAATTACTTCAGTTTACTGAATTATAAAAGCTGGAAGGAGGGGAGAGAGGAGCCACGGCCCTGAGCTGAGACAGAAATATTCTTCCGGAGGCTGAAGAGCTGAGAGACTTTCCTTGGCAGCAGTATTATCACATACACTCATCTGCCAGAGACTGTTGACAGAAAATATGCCCTATCAGCAGAAATAACCACTCTTTTTTTTTTCTCTCTTTCTCCCACTGCCCCCCTCCTCTCGTCGCCACCGTGCGCCCTGACAGTCTGACGAAAGACAAAGCTCCCCAGTGAGGGATATCAATAAATCAGACACACCAACAAGAGCGGAGACCACCTATTTCGCCTTCTGCATCAGCCTCTCTCGAGACGCCGTCGCAGGCGTTGCTGCGTGTTTTTATGTGTTCAGTGGCTTTTGCTGGCCACCTACTCCGGTGCTGGTGACAACAGCTACCCAGTTGGTAATCTCTCTCTCTCTCTCTCTCTCTCTCTCGCTCGCTCGCTCGCTCGCTCGCTGTTCCTCCCTTGCGCCTGAAATGAGCAAATCAAGGCTGGATTACGCCTGCTAACATGCTCATAAATTTGGGATTTATTCAGGAGTAAATTGGGATTGAAGGAGAGGCGCTCTCGCCTGGTAATCCCTCCACAGTGACGGGGCCTGTAAGCTTGCTGTTGTCTGTGTGTGGGGTAAACATGGAGGTGCTCTCAGGAACCAAAGGAAGACAAAACCAGGACAAACGATGTGCACATCTGTTCCTATCTTTTTACTAATTTCAAATCTCAAAGATGTCAGACGGGGTCGGACTGTTGCATTAAGATTTTCCTTCATTGCCTCGATGATACTGAAGATTAGAAGACACTTTATCTGCTGAAGAGAAATTGTCCATTCAGTTCAGAAGACAGGAGAGAAGAGACATTTCTTAAAACTGAGTCATGGTCTGTTTTACTTTCTTTAAAATCTTTTGTTGTCACATTGTTATCATGCATTAAGCTGCTAACATGATTTCTGACACACAGAAGAAGGTTGTCTG
Source organism: Holacanthus passer (assembly GCA_025331565.1). NCBI lineage: Eukaryota > Metazoa > Chordata > Actinopteri > Pomacanthidae > Holacanthus > Holacanthus passer. The sequence continues at coordinate 546,360 of JAFREQ010000137.1, forward strand.
TATTTTTCCCCCTCTCACTCAGAGGTCAAAGGTCAGGGCCCTGAGCTGAGAGAGGCTTAGTGCCTTGCACAAGGACACTTCAGCCGGTTGTGGAGGGGATTGAACTCTTCTATCCCTCCTGCATTATCTCCTCTTGAGCCCGGCTCAGAGGCGGAGTTCATCCTCCAGATTGCGGGTTATCCTCGTGGCCCTCGGCCCTGGCGCTCCAGCCCGCAGGACTAGAGTGGGTGAGCGCCGCTTCCTGTTCGAAACATCCCAGGGATTCAAACTGGCAACCGTCCAACCAACCAACTGGGCAGCTCGTCTGGCCTCCGGCCCACTGCTGCTTGTTCGCTGCTGCTAACAGGTATCGACGGAGCTGATGGGGCAAATCATCATCTGAGAGATTTTTTTGTTGCGTTGCTCGGCTTCGCTCCCATGGTGCTCGGAAATTCTCGTTCTGGCGGCCTCCGATCCAGAGACTCCACCACCTGGGGGGATTTCCAAATGTCTCGCAGAAGACGAAATAACCTCCACCTAACAAAATAAAACCCCCAACACTCTTCCTCCAACAACAACAACAACACAGAGAGAAGAAAGGAACACGGACTAACAGGCAGTGAAGGCAATTTGTCGCTGGAGCTCGCTCCCCCTTCTCTCCTGCACCATCCAGATTTCCCATAAGGAATGTGCTTTGGTGTAATTCATCACCGGGCCCATACGGCAAACCGCTCGTTCTGGCGGTGAAATATGAGTCAGTGCGGGGAGGCATTTTCACACGGTAGCTGCGCTGAATGGGGTATTATTTTGGCAAGCTCCCACAAGATCCTCCAACACCTTTTTTCTGCTGTTGCAACACGCTGTTTATCAAATGTCTCTAGACACGGGAGGCGCACAATAAACATCAACCGGCGAATTACAAGCTTTGATTTCCGGCATATTACGGTGTCCCATAAATAAAGGTACCGGGAGAAAAACACAGCACTCCATCATGTTATAATAACATGCCTGTTTATGAAGATGGAGGATGACAAGAGCATACCTGCCTGCGAGCGTGAAGCTGAGTGATAGTATTCACGCTCCGGGAAGGGACGCGAGGTTGTGCAACATGAACGTCAGTCTGCTAATTAGCTGCTTTATGTGGAAAACTAAAGTTCAGTTTAATCTGTCCAGCTCACAGAAAGTGTGCAACTTTTCAAACACTTAGTCAATGGGCTTGTTCATAGAAGAGGCTTCAGTTCCTGGACTGTCAGCTTGTGAGGAGGTAATAAATAGGAGGTCAAAGGTCACAGAAACCTGAGTGTGATTGTGCATCATGTAGAAGCAGTGGAAAGAAAAAAGTTTGATAAACTATTTAAAAGCAGTAACTTGTGATATTGTAATTCAAATATATGTAAGTTTTTCTACTGTCAATTACAAAGTGTTTCATTGCTTTTTGTGTTTCTGGAAAATCCTCCTCATCTCATATTTTTGTCCAGTATAAATTTTGTCATGAAAACATTTTCAGGGACCTGACTCATCCAAAAGCCTTCAATTTAAAAGACATGCTGTCGAAGACAATCTCGTCTTTCAGTTTGATTGATAGAGAAAATAGTCTCCTGGAAATCCACTTCCTGCCAGATGTGCATGCTGAATTCATGCAAGCACAGTGGTTTCTATCTGCATGTTTCCAAATTGCAAATATTCACTGCAGCTATACAATGAATATACACTACACATGAAGACGCACGTGACGCACAGAATAAAATGATTTCATGACGTAGTCGTGATATGAGAAGATTAGAAATCACTCGAGTAGGTTAAGCAGCAATATAGTTGCCATAAATTGAGACACAAATTTAGACAAAATAGAGAAAAATACACTATGAAATCAATGTCTTTGCACCAGAAACTATAAAAACAAAACCATATCGGCAGCTTTGTTGGAGCAGGTACGACTCTGCCACGCCTGCCTCGTTCACTTCACATGGACTTAGAAAACACCTTCCTGTGATGCCTCCATCCTCCGTCTGCGAGGGCTTCACAGCGTCAGCAGCCTCTCCTCCGCTGAGCCATTTTTCTCTTAACACTGCGAAGTTTAGGTGGCGGGTGGATGGGTGGATCGGGGGGGCGGGAACGAGGGGGGCATTTAATGCACAGTAAACAACTAAAGCGCTTCAAGCCTTTAAATCCCGACAGGAGGAGAGAGAGAGGGAGGGAAAGTCGGATAGAGAGAGATGTGATGAGGAAGAGGAGGGGGGGCGGCGGCGGAGCCAAGGGAGAGTCTCTTTCCCAGTGGGAGATGACAAATGCCATATGTCCTGAGCACAGCGCTTGTGTTAATCCTTGGCGGGTCCCGGCAGGCCCACATCCGACTCGGCGACCTCTGCACCCCCCCCACATCCTCCCAACCAGTCTCTGTGCTTCCACTGGGCGGGTGGATCAGTCAAAGCGCAGCTCGGGCCTTCGCATGGAAATGCTCTTTTTCATAGAATACGATGAGGAGAGCGTCCCCATGAAGTGAGGCTCTGCTGAACCAGGTTATATTCTGGTGCTGTGACGTTTGCATGCTGATGGAAACACACAAAACACTGACCTCCTTCCTACCTCAGCTTCTGTTTCAGCTGAGGTCGAGGAGTGAAATGCTTTTACAACTGTTGAAGGTGGAAAATCAATCTCCAAATTATAAGCTTTTGAAAATGATGAGTAGAAATGTTGAGTAGACTCAATTTGGACTAACTTTGGCCATAACATTAAAATCCATCGGTGTGAAGTCCAACCTGGCTCCAAAACAAAGGTGAGTCCAGAGAAAGCTGGACTTTGCCAACTGAAGATCTTTTCCTCTTCGTGCAGTTGCTGTCATCACCTCTCAGAGTTGCCTCTTTCCGCCACAAATAGAGAAATTCATGCAAACTGGAACTGAGCAGACGCGTATTTAGAATAAAGTCGAGTCCTCGGCGCTGGTTATCCCGGACAGATTGATGACTCCAGCGTGTCTGCGTTCGGCCTGTTTTTAGGGCTTTGACTGTTCCAGCCGTTCGTCTCTGCTCGGAGCCTAAACAAAGCTCTGCCTCGGCCTTCGCTGAACCCTGAACAGCACCCAAACTGAAACCTGGAGGCCATTCAGCTGTAATGATGTGGTTAAAGAATGAACTTTCCTCACTTACGAGCTGAATCAGCTCCTTACCTCCGCGAACCCGCAGTCAGAGACTGTTTACAGCTGCAATGTGGCTTGATGGTGAATCTATCATCACACAAAATAAACTGAATCAGTGACTTGATTTAAGGGCTTTACATTAGTGAATCTGCAATTTTCTGTTTATATTCCAGCACATTCCTACAGCAAACTAACAGTGATGAGCGGCTCATGTTCATATAATCTGTTATGTATGAAAATGTACATGTGCTTTATGTATTTTTGAGGTTTTCATGCACGTGAGGCTGAATCGGTAAATAGGTTAAAAGGGGTTAAAGGTCGACGCATTACCTGCATATTTCACTATTCAATCATTCTACCTTCTTCTTTATGGACGGCGAATGATATAAATGCAAAATGAGGTGAAAAATTGGTAATTAATCCGCTGTGGGTGACTCCAGCAAAGCATTACCCAGGCCTGCCCAACCCCGTTTGTCTGGCTAACATTAAGGGGCTAATTTTCAAAATCTAGCGTGCAGTCAATTTCCCAGGATGCCTCGGGGGGTAAAAGGTAGGGAATGACAGGAGGGGCTAATTTTACCCGCCTTATTTATCCCTATGTATCATCCGGCGGCTCTCGTCTGACAGGAGTGATGGTGGGATTGAAATTAGACCGACTGTGGCTGGCGTTGAGAATTTATGACGCTGCCCTGGTATTTGTTTGTTCGGTGTGTGTGTGTATTCAGAGTGTGTGTGTGTGTGTGTGTGCGAATACATCACAGAAGAAGAAGAAGAAGAGAGAAAGAGAGGAGGCGCAGGGAAAACCTGAGGAAATACATCTTTTTAATAACAGTCAGTGAGGTTAATGCAGCTTACCTTGGAGTGCCGACAGCAGCAGGAGGAGGAGGAGGAGGAGGAGGTGAGGAAGGGGGGAGTTATTTGACAGGGGGGAGACAGACGGCGCACAGAGAGATGTTTAAAGCGGAGTTTACCTACGCAGGAGTCAGGCCTCGGCATCTGATCGCTATTTGTTGTACAGAGGAGGAAAGGGAAAAAAAGCAGTGAGGGGGAGGAAGCGGAGGCAGAGGGGTGAGGAAAAGGGGAAAAAGGAAAAAATCAAACTCTTAATACTATTGTGCGCCTATAACCATCTGTCACAGCTAGCCTGGAGATGAGACTGAGATTAGGAGGAATAAACGCCGGGGCCGTAGAGCATCGGTAAAGCCTTCAGGGCAACAACAACAAAAACAGGGGGAAAAAAGAAGAAGGAGAAGGTGGAGGGGGTGTAAGAAGAGAAACGAGCCGAAAAATAAAACTCACGGGGGACATTCTAATTCTGAGGCAGTCATGGATTACAGATTGTAACCTGCGCTGACAACGGAGGGGGAAAAATGACGGGCAATATTACGGCGACACTCGGAGGGGTCTGGATGATGATGCTGATGGCGGCGGCGGCGGCGGCGGTGATGATGATGATGATGATAGCGGCGGTGATGATGGCGGTAATGACGGCGCTCGCGCGGTTTCATCTTGCGTCGCTTCAAACAAAAATGAAAAGGCAGTGGTGGGGAGGAAGGAAGGAAGGAAGGAGGGAGGAGGTGTGGGGGGGGTTGAAAGGAAATAGTGTCTTCTTCTTCTCCCCCGCCTCACCCCTCGCTCCCTCCTTCTCCCTGAATGCCGAGGGCTTAAGGAAAGGCATTTGGTGGCTCCTGAGGCATCCGCGGATCTCCCCTCCTTAAATTTACCGTGAAGGTTCTTAGACTCCCTATTCAGGCAGGATATTCTCGTTTATTGCTTTTAGAAGACAAACCTCACAAAAGCACAGTGTCATTGCTTCTGGAGAGCAGAGCGCTGGGAGAACAGCACGCCACAGAAAAGTCTTCTTCTGACTTCCTTTTAATTATCATGTACAATATGACACAGGAAGCAGCGTCTTAAGGTGCTTTACGTTTTGGAGACTTTAGGCACAAGGTGCAAAATGTGATGTTCTTTACCAGGAAAGAGCTTCTGGCTAATGAATTTGCACTTAAAGCAGCAGCTGGTTGTTCCTGGTCTGTGTTGAGGAGGTGGACAAAATAACAGAAACACCTATTTTGGTGGAGTGTTTTGACCTCGAAGGTCAATTTTGAGGTTGAATATTGGATATTTCAGTGGCGTATACAGTTTGTTTTGACTTTGCAGTTGAACTCTGAAGTTTAAAAAAAGATTGTAACTCAAGATCGGAGCCATGTATCTTCATGACAATCCATCTCTACTCATGAGTTGGTTGAGTAATCATCGGTTAATTAATATGAGAAAAAGACATGTAATGATCTGAGTGTATAAAAGTGCATATTTAGAAAACATCAATATCAAATGTAAAAAGCATAAATCTCTAAAAGTAAAGAGCAGATGGTGCAAGAGTTTGAGAGGATTGTGATCCTGACAAATATCCCCTCCTACAGTGTGTTGCAGCATGAAAATTAAGGAATAATAAAATAATTTTGACAGCAACATAACTTATTTTCCTAATTTAATCATTAGGATTTTACTGTTAAATCAGTCGCTGACGTCCACAGACATGAGCAAACACTTTTGTTTTTAATATCAGTCAGACTGAGGTCATGTGACTGCCACAAAAACCATCTCACTCATGATTAGCTCCGGATGAAACTCTTGAAACTGAGACTTTGCAGCGATTTGGGAAGTTTGCCGACGCCTTTTTTCACTGAACCAAACTTTAAAACGTTGCATGAAGAAAAGAGCAGGATGGACAAAACCAGAAGAGGCCAAGCAGCCGATCATCAGCCGAGTATGATGCATCCATGCTGTGTCAGACCTGTCCCCTCCGGACCGACATGGCCGAACGCACTCATGAGGAACAAACAGGAACAACACAACAAACTCAGAACACTCAGGACTTTCAGATCTGGATGTTTGAGATGTAAATATTCACATCTTCACCGTCTCTATATCCAGATTCTGTTGGATAATAACAGCAGGACTCTGTGGCTGATGATGCAGCTTTTGGTAGCTGCTGTAGAAGTGTTAGACCAGACACGGTCATCTCTTCTTACCCATAATTCCTTGTGTTTTGGGCTCCAGTTGTTCGGGATTTCTTTCTCTTAACTGACACTTGCATTTTGAGGCATTTCTGTCTCTAACCCCGGTGTGAACAACAGTGTGTCTGTCTGCAAGTGCACATGAATGACTCTCTGTGTGTGTGTGTGTGTGTGTGTGTGTGTGTGTGTGTGTGTGTGTGTGTGTTGAGCTGCCCTTCCCACTGCCCTTGTCATACTGGTCCCCAGTGCTGCAGGGCTCGTTGCTGGTTGGACAGCTCGGGTCAAGGTCTCCCCTCCCCTGATCTGACCGACGGGCTGTCACTTCAACATCCCGACCACTGGCCGGGTCTGCAGGCTCGTCCACACACACACACACACACACACACACACACACACACACTTTTTTTTCCCAATGACAAGCTAACACACACTCAGACAAACAATCACATGCATGTACACACTGTCTGAAATGCACACGCAAATGAACTGACAGCACACTGCATCTCTGCACACACACACACACACACACACACACACACAGAGAGAGGCCGCCGCCCTCCTGTAGATTGACAGTAAGGTTTATTGCTGCTAATACTCCCAGCTGTAAAGGCAGAGCAGCAGCATCCTAATGGGAAATGGACTCATTTCCTAACGCGATGAGCACAAGGGTGCGGCACAAACCCGCATTTGGTCAACAGGGGCGTTTAATCTGTCTGACCTCTTCTCTGCTGGCCCGAGACCGGAGCGACCAGTTTGTCAAAGTTTTTCCATTTCCTCCTCGGACACACAGGAAGTGATGCGATTTTTATTAAGTTAATTAAATAATGGAGGATGAGAGGGTGAGAGAGCGCCACCTAGAGAAGGGACATTAGCAGAAAAGGAAGATGATGTGACAGGCGTTTTGATTGACAGACGACCTCTGCAACAGTGAGAGCTGAGCATCGCAGATGGAAACCCAACAAGAATTTTTCAGATTTTATTTCTGCACATTCTTCTCTGTTAAGAACAAAACAATCATGCAAAACTCAAGAGAGACAAATTCTTCCATTGCTCACAAACAAAATCTCCCAATTTTTCTCATTGCTTCTTATTTATTGAGGCTGTTGTCGAACTGAACTGCAGCTCCGTGCGTTGCAGCGGCTGCAGCGGCGTCGCGGCTGCTGACATGTTTCTGCATCTGAACGAGTCTCGTGCTATTTTGGACTCTTCTTCACTGGAGCCATTAGTGTTTCATGAGGCTCTGCTGCTGCGGCGTCCTCGTGCTAATTAGGTGTCTATATTTCTATATCTCGTTATTGGATTTATTTTATATTGTGCTTAATAGTAAATAGTGTTTGAATTTTAAAACACACCTCTTGGGTGCAACATAAAGGGGAATTTTTAATCACATTTTCTGTAAATGAAAGGACCCGGTCTGATTTTTTTTTTCTCTCTCTCTCAATTTCTCCCAATGTGTCTTAATGAGTTTTCAGGTTTCTTAAGCAGATACACTCTCTGATTATATTTTTATATATTTTTTTTTTGTGCACACACACTGTATCTCCTCCCCATTCTGGTCGCAGCAGGAGTCCAAAATGAGAGATGGGTGAAGGTGGAGGGGAGGGGGTGGTGGAGGTAGGTGATCATCGTCATCATCACAAGGGGTAAAAAAGAGGGATGTTGGCGGGAGGAGGGCGAGGACGAGGGGGGGGGACATAGTTGATGATGGTGGCCGCCAGTTGCCTTGGAAACCTTTTTTTATTTTATTTATTTTTTCATTATTTATTCCTGAGGCCCCGGTGATGAGGCGTGCTAATGTAGCGCGCCGCCTGTGCCGCCTCTACCTGCTGATGGGCGAGGGACTCGTCTCCCTGCGTTTCAGCCTGGCTTGACAATTAAGACCTGGGCGACTGTAGCCAGGGGTTAATACCGCTCATTAAAAGAACTAGGTCATTAGCGAAGAATCAAGGCTCTTAAGGCGGCAGGGGATGTGGGGTGGAGGGAGTGGCGCTGGGGGGTGGTGGTGGTGGTTGATGGAGAGGAGGAGGAGGAGGAGGAGGAGGTGGAGGAAGAGGAGGAGGAGGGGTGGCGGTGGCAGCGGCGTAGTAAACTCTGCATCTCGGTGAACACGCAGCCCCTTACATTAATTAACCTCCCTTTTTCCTTGTTGGGGTGTGTGTGTGTGTGTGTGTGTGTGTGTGTGTGTGTGAGGGGAGGGGGGGGGGGTGTTTGAGGAAAAAAATCCTCTGTTATCATATATGCACATGGCTGTACACCAATTAATTGCAGGGAGGAAAAAAAGAGAGAGAAAGCTAGTTTACAGTCCTCCCTGTGGTCGCCCTGTGTTCCTGTGTGAGCCCGAGTTACATTATTTCAGAGAGATGAAGGATGGGAGGGGTTGAGGACGGGCGGGCGGTGGGTGGGGGCGTCTAATGTCTGTATGATGAGTAAAAAGGGTATTAAAATTAAGGAGGGAATCATGGCAGAAATCAGCCTTTGCTTTACCACAGGGGAAAGGAGCAAATAAAAGCCACGGAAATGAAAATAAATAAGCTTTGCTAATACCTCACCTTAAGGAGCCGGAGCCGTACCCAGCTGAACCGCGGCTCTTTGCCGGTAATTTGTTTGCGGACTTTATTATTAAGCTGTTACACAGGCTGTTTGACCTTCAGTGAGGAGAGCCGCTGGTTAAAGGGGGGCTTCTTTCAAACAAATGCTCTCTGTGTCTAAATGCTAAAAGACTCCTGTAATGTCAAGTGACCTATGGTGACGATCCGGCGGTTTGTCTGTGACGTCGTCGCTCCTGGTTTCCTTTGAGAGGAGAAGTTGTGATATTTAAGAATGCACAGTCTTGATGAATTAAGACAAATGGTTTGATTGTGAGACTGAATTTGGATGAAAGTTGTTCTGTTGTGTGTATTTGTGACAGAGCATTTCTTTTACTCTAATCCATCAGAACATAAATGACACGTCCACATTCGTGTAACTGAACCCAGAGCAATGTTTTTGCTTTATTTAATCAACTAATGAGCGTTGGTTCACCGGGCTAATGCAGCACATTGGCTACACTGTTTGTTTCCCTCTTCCCACCGGGCATCGCATATCTGCTCGCACCACATGACACATGGATGCAGATGATTGCCACCATCTGAGAGCGAGAGAGAGAGAGAGAGAGAGAGAGAGAAGGAAAATACTGAACCTGGCCCTGAAGCTCGACATAACAAAACATCCTGTGTTTGACTCGGTCCTGAGAAAGCATCAGGTTTCGGGTGGTGTTTCTGTGTGTGACACCGATCACCATCCACCATTTCACCCACGTGAAGCGTTTTCATCTCTTTCTGTGCCTTTTGTGCACAAATGCATGATGAATGAGCAGGACTCATCGTTTATTAATGGACGCTCGTTTCTGTTTCGCACAGGCACGCAAAGACCTCACCTGTCCACTGCATTAGTTTTACATTTGGAAAAGGAATGAACTCTCTTGTGCTGTAAATAGATTTGAATTGAGAGGTTAACTCCTTATCTTTCGTCAACACGATCTGGACTGAAGTATGAAGCTGTTGATCAATAAGAGTCGTCCTGTGTGTCAGCGTGAGTCTTCAGATCTAATATTCTGTCGAGCCATTCTCACTTTGAGGTTTAATTTGGGGAAAAGTAGGTGTCTCTTAATATCCAGAGGCTTTGAAAGGTAACTCTTCTTTCATTTCCTACAATAAAGTGTGAAAAAAGAAAAATTCAAGGGGGGGTAAATTAGCCTTAATATCAGACCCGCATGACAGTGTTTTTATCTGCTAATTTCTCAAGCGTCATAATGAGACGGTGCCGAGCGATGGAGCGATTTGAATTTAAATGATATAATACTTGAGATAGCCCTAATTCACCCATACATATTTAATCTGACATGTCTCGCTCCTGCGACGCCCTGATATGATATGACAGCTCGGCCGCTGCGCCGGCAGGAAGGAGGGAGGAGGCGCTGCAGTTTGGAGAGCGTTAAAAAGGAAGGTGGTGGAGAATTCGCTCGCTGCAATCAGTGGCACTTTAGACGCCAAGTGGGTCTCGGTGGCGAAAAGCAGAGCTCGGAAATAGAGTTTCAAAAGACGTTTACTGGACAGTTGACTATAAATATCATATCCCACTAATATATGATCATATTATCAGAATCCAAATCTGTGTTGTCATGAAGTGGATTTAATCTGCTGCACCTTTTCTCCTGGTCGACCTCAGATTTCCTCCACCTGCCATCATGTTTGCTGTCGGCGTCCTGCTCTATTTTCTGCTCCGGCGGATGTAGAAATTGTTCTTTGAATCTTCTGTGATGGATTTTTCTGCTGTTCTTGAAGAACCTATTGATCTTCTGATCTTTGGGACTGGCGCTTTTTTTGTGTTTTAGACTTAGCTTCCTGAAGGTCTTGCCTGGTCTCGATCTCGTCTCCTCTCTGGTCTCGTGTCTCTTCATTGACCTTCTTTCTCCAAGTCTGTGCAGCTCTTTTTTTCCTTGGTCCAAAATCCCTGTAGGTGTTTATCTGGGTTGAGATCTGCTGACTGTGAAGCTGTAGCATATGATTTACATAATTCCCATTAAACCATGCTCATGTCTCTCACCCGTCTGTATCTGCGGCCTAATGGGGATCAAACCCCAAGAATCAGCAGTAGCTTTAGTTCCAGCACAAATAGGAAAAGTCATTATGGTCAAACTGGGCCATCTAGCAACATCATTTTCACCTGAGTTGCCCCCAAGAGACCGTGTCCACACTGCTCGGCCTCCTCGTCCATCTCCTCAAGTTAAACCAGTTTACACAGGTACCAGCTTTTATAACCCACTGAACTGGCAGGTGTTGAAACACACACACACACAAAAATCAGTCAACCTGAGCCGCACTCACCTCGGATGTCATATCTCCCGTGCAGGCCATAAGCAGCCGACTGTGCTTTTGTGCCAGGGGATAATTGCAGCTATAGGAGGGTAAGAAATAAGAGATTTGCTCAATTAACCAATATAGCACAGCTGAGGACAGCACCTGTGCATACTGGGGTTTTTTGCAGATAACATGGCCGATTACCCTCTGGAGTGTGCAGCCGCCGAGCTTGCTCTGTTGCAACCCCTACCTGGTGCAAGGCAGGGAATAGCACGCGCAACCACGTCGGGTTTAATTGCTCTCTGGGTGTTAATATGCACTTGTGTTGGGAGTGTTTCATTTTCGCCCGCCTGGTGTAACGGTGAGCCGGTTGCCAGATTTTACCAGTTGGATGAAATCTGCGAAACCTGCAAGTCGCCGGAGCAGGACGAGAGATCCTGCTGTTTTTCTATATGAGCCCACATGAAATTACCTGTTTACGTTCAGCAGTGTGTTAACCAGCAGGCTGCTGCCGTAAAGTGAGCAAGCTGTGGAGAGCTGCTGGGAGACTGTGTTTTTTAATGCTAATAATTCATTACCAGAGTTTAAAGATAGAAACAATTTGTTCTCCATCACTTTAAAATGCTCTTGAAAGGCAGATCATTGCAGTGATTGGCTGATGTTACTATGATTAGAAGCTTCAGATGATGATTTAAGTAAAGCATGTTAAAAATATAAATACACACATTTCTGCTTTGTTACTGTAACTTAAAACTCGCTTGTCATATTTGTGGTTTGTTGCACAATAATTTGCACACACACAATTTTTCAAGGTGCCTTTTTTACAACCTTTTTTTTTCGTGCACAAAAAAGAACAACTGAAAATTAATTCAGCGGCAACGACTTCGACACATACAACATCCTGGAATGTGAAACCCACGAAACAACATTCAATTATTCATTTTCTCCCACTGCATATTAACGAATTTGTCCCAAAAATGGGATTTGAATTGAGAGGAAGAGCAAGGCCTTGTCGCTGATTCTCCTTCATCTTCTCAGGAGGTCAAAGGTCAGATTCACTGCACACAGCAAATGTCTTTACTTCTTCTTCGCCCTTCCATAGTTTGCATCTTAGACCAACAGGATGAAACCAAGATAAAAGACTTGTGCAAAAACTTCAATTCAGTTTGCAGTTTTACAGCAGCAATAATTTAACATTAAACTCCTCAAATAGCAAAAAATTGAAGATAATGAAATTGGAATACTTTTACTAGTATTTGTACAAACACTACACTTTTCTAAAATTGATCCTATATCACATTAGATGATCTTTCTGGCCCCATTACAGCCCCGTTAATGACACGTGCACCAATAATATATCAGCACATATCAAATACCATCATTAGAGGCTTTAAAGTCCACTTTCTTCTTCAGCTGCTGCCAAATGCAGCTTTACTCTGGAGCCAATAATTAGCTTTCCTGTCATTAAACCCCCTATGGATGCTCTACATTACACGAGATCAGATCAAATGGCGAAACGCTAATCTTCCCGTCGGAGAGGTAAAATAAACGGCGCGCACCGGCGTCGGCACCGGCGCTCCTGGTTCCCCCAACACAAACAAACCAGACAATTTCTGCTGGCAACATTGCCTCAAAAAGCAGAAAAAAAAAAGTTGGTTAGCAGATGTCAGTTGTTGTTTATCTCGGCGGTTTTCCTTCGCTCATGCATGGATCTTATATCAAAGAGGGCTTATCCGAATAAAGTGCTTAAAAGCTTTTCAGACGCCTGGTGATCTGAACAATTTTTGGCTTGATCTGCAGACTAAACAAACCATAATGATGCAAGCTTGTGTAAAGATGTACACAGCAGTCAAACAACAAATGCCTGCGCTTGATGTTTTTATTAATGTTTTCTCTTCTTCTTTTCATCAGCTTTGACTCTTTTCCGATCTAAACACAGGGGTAAGTTCTTGTTTGCTCCTGCAGAGGTGCAGAGAGAAGGACGCTCATGAATTCACGCGCAGGAACGCAGAGAAACGTGTCATCTGCCGTTTCTGTCCTGGTCTTGCGAGCTCAAATTTCCCTCGGGACGGCGAAGGGGATTGCGGTATGTTCTATGCACGGCGTAATCAAAAAAATATATTCAAATCTTCCTCCAGTCGGTCGGGGAATGACAACAATCCTGCTGAAAAGGTGTATTTTCTAGGACGATATAATAAGCGCCACTCCTGCCGCCGCGAAGTAAAAGAGACAACGGCATTAAGTTTTTAACACTCTCTGTATTTTGTAACAAGGTTGGATGTGGGAAGAAAGTTAGCACACATCCTCTCAAGACCTGCTGGTCTCATTTCAATGCAGAGATAGGAGCGTCGGGGCTCTCCTCTGAAGTCACAACTTCTGGCTCACATGACGGGAGGCAGACGTGGCGAGATCTGCTCGCTAAAGCCAATCAAAAGACCTGAATTCTATTTGTTTTGTTTCAAGGGAAGACGACAAAGGGGGCCTCAAGGTCTTCTTCAAGATGGCTCTGAAGCCTGAGAGGAGGAAAAAAAAAATGAAAAAGGAGGAGAAAGAGGGAGGACCGAGGCTTTCAAGTGCCCGTCCTTGGTGGGACCTTTGCCGCGGTGCCAGGTACACAGCTTTTAGGAGGGGAGGGGTGAGGAGGAGGGGGCTGTTTTTCATGTTAGTGCGTGGTTGGGAGTTATTAATATTCTCAAAGACAGAATTTTCTCCCCCGGATTGAAATAATGGATCATACTTAAAAGGGGAAGAACTCATTTCAGGTTTTAATACGGTAAGCCTGTTGGAACCAATTATTGGAGGTGCTTTGCCATTGTCATCTTGCATTTCTCCTTGAGGAGATTAACTGGCAACGCTGAAAAGGCCTCGCAGTATCCGGGATTTCGCTCATTCCGAGAATCTGCCTGAAATGGAATATTTTTCTTGATTTGTGTGTGTGCGCGCTTGTGTGTGTGTGTGTGTGAGCTGTACGTCTGTGTGCGTGTCAAGTTCCAACGTGTTTCACGTATTTTGGCTTCATGTTCTACCTAATTATTGCAATTTGATCCTAAAGCAGGAGTGGCCTAATCCTCTGCTGTACTGCAGAAATCCTGTTTCAGAAACTTTGGTAATAAATTTGGCCTGTTTTAATAGAGACTGGGAAAGTAGCGCTGTGACGGCAGAAGGACGGCCTCCCTGGGAAGCTCCTCTGTTTCCTCGTATGCAAATTCATGTGAGGAGACAGTGAGGAGGCAACTCGCTGAAAGTAGGAAGAAGTTGTGGAGGGAAGAAAGCAGAAATCCCTCGTTTTCTCATGTTCTGTTTCCTGACTGTCCCCTGAACGCTGGAGGCTCCGTCTGATAGTGTGTGTGTGTGTGTGTGTGAGTGAGTGTGAGTGTGTAACAGGGCAACTTTTGCAGCCACATAGTTTTCCTCCTTGCACAAAGCAGCATTATTCACGATCTGCGTTTGTTCTGCGAGCAGCACGTCACCTTAAAAGACCGGCTGGCAGATGTAGAGTGTTTAATCAGGTGGAGCTGCGTTCAGATACATGACTTATTACGTTGCACAAGAATTAGCTTGTCTCTGTGTGTTCAGGTTGTTTATCAGATTTTCAGCTGTTAGTATGAAGGTAAAGTCTTTTATTTGCTGCCGAGCGACAGAAAGATGTGCTCGTTTGTTTTCTCATATTAAACCAAGGTAATCAATCAATAATCAAAGCATGCATTGATCAAGTGTCAAAACAGAACTCAGTTGATTACACACCTTTTCATATTGAAACAGAAACACAACTAAATTTGATGTCAAGATGAATTTTTAATACAAACTTTTGATTGTAAAAAAATGTCTCCATACCTGTTTCAGCCCAAGTTTGATCCATGATCACACAAACTGGTTTCAAATGCTTCAGATGCTTAAGTCAAACCTTTGACAATGATTCTTTCTGAACACCTGACGTTCAGTAAATCAGTTCACCTACATCCTGTACAATCCCTAATAAATGTTGAAATTCCTTCTCATGTTGCAGAATATAAGCATTAAATTTGCAGCTTTTTCAACAAACTCCTGTCAGAATACGTCTGATTGTGACCCTGCTTTTCTTCATGACTATAAAACTTCTTTATCTCTGCACATAATAACTTAAAGCAGCTCCTCAGTCTGTAGCTCTGGATCTGAACACAGGCTGATTATAGTGGAAATGATGCCGACATTTCTAATAGACTTTACAGCAGAATGTAAAACAATAATAGCTGTTTTTATAAAGTCTCCAGCCGAGATAATTTCCACGCTGACTAAACTCTTCCTCGTGTTGTTCAGGACCCTCAGCAGAGCCTCTCAAGGCCTCGCGGGGGACCTGAGACTCTATGTTGAGAACCTCTCATCTGATCCGATCTTTCATCTTCCTCGTCGACAGCTGATCTTCACAAACATGCGAGTGAGCCTCGGCCCTGCAGGTGAGCTCCGCAGGTGAGCCGGTGTGACCGCTCTTCTCTGTCAGACTCAATCACTGGAAGTGGATGTCGAGCCTTTCATGCCGACGTCGTGTTACACGTGCTACCTAAACCTCGCTGCAGGACATTCTCCTTTGTTACATCCAGATTCCCTCCTCCTCCTCCTCCCCCCCTCTCTCTTCCCCACGAGTGCCAGGAGTGAGCATCATTCTCGGATCATTAGTCCTCAAAGAAATTTAAGCGCGGGATGCCATTTAATTTTTTTTCCACCCCAAACGCAGTCCGTCATTAGAAATCCTAGCTGTCATGCCGATGCCATTTTTGGTGCGCAGTGTTTGTTGCCTCATTTCTTTTAATTTTATCTCCATTAGCTTAATTCTTTTTTAATATTTCCATCTAACGAACTTTACAGTCCATTTTGTCTCAGTGTCTTGCTAAGCGAGTTTTATGAAGCAGGCAGTTGGCTTTTCCATTTGAGAGCGGGCGAGGAGGAGGGGTAATCGAGGAGGGCCCTGGTGCTTTTGTCAGCTTATTTTTGGCACCTTAGCTAGCAGTTCTGCTTCTCCGCCTTGATTATACAAGCAAACAACTGCATGAAGTTCATTAACAATAAAGCACAGGCTAATTAAGCCGAGCCCCTTAGACAAACCAGCGCTGTCATCCCGCATGTGTTCGGAGCTGATTGAGCTGTTAAAGATTTACCTTCACTCGTCTTTTACCTCCTTCGCTCCCTCACAAGGGCCTTTGCTGATTTGTCTCTGAGGGCGTTTAACCTCACAGAGAGTCAGCTGCCGCCATTTGGGTTGTAAACACTTTACTTCGAGGTAGAGTGGCCTTACAGGACCGAAGTGGTGTTTACTTCCTGCCTTCATTATGTTGAGCTTTAATACGCCGCAGGGTCGAATCTCCCCGAGGAATTCTGTCGATCCGTCCGTCCGTCGATGCATCTGTCTGCTCATAACGCCGTTAAACAACACGCTGATCCTGTTACACGACAGGCCGTGACGTGGCGCCATAAATTACATGTGAATCAGTCCCGTGTCTGCCCAGAGGTTGTGAGATACACCATTAGCAAAATGGCCCTCCAGCCCTTTGTTAATGTAATTTGCTTAATTGCTCCGTATCAGTATACAGATGAGACATGTTCGCTCGCCGAGGTCCACAGAGAGCGTTCTGGACATATTTATTTTAATACTTGTATCCTCTTATGGCCGCTGATCCCTTTTTATTGCTTGATGTCCAGTGATGAGGGGAAGCCGGAGGGGAGGCTGCAGGGGCGTCCTACCAGCAGACAAAGGCGAGGTTTAGGGTCAGATTTCAGATGTTTGTTGGCGTAAAAATAACTTGACTGATTCAAGACGGTGTGTGCAAAACAATGTGGATGATGTTAAACCAACACCTCACCTTTATTGAAATGATAAATGCTTTTTGTCAGACATGATGCAAAATCGATTATTCACAAGATGCAAAATGGAGTCAGAGGCCCAAAAGCACATATTGACCTCGAAGTAATTTATTTTATTTTACTTGTTGTCGAGTGTTTGAGTTCTGTCAGGTGGTAAAACACGTTCCTGTGTCGAGTGTGAAAACACCAAAACCTCTCGTGCTCCTGAATCTAATTTAAAACAAGCTGTAGACAGTTAAAAAGGTTGTATGCATATTTTAAAGTTGCTCAACAACAAGAAATATTGTCAGCTGATGTCGGACAGATTATGAAGGTGTATCCTCTCAAAACGGTGCAGAATATTAAAGTTGAGATGGATAACTGTGGGAGCTTTGTGGGACGTCACTTGTTAGAGGAAGGTGGAGGTCGGATCAGTCTACAAGCCTCATGTATTTCCCTGTAACCTTCAGGCTACCTTCAGCCGCAGCTTCCTCCTTCATCTCCTCCTCCTCATCTTCGGTGGTGGCTCTGCTTCACCCCGGGGAGCGACGAGCCGCCGCTCCCGCTGTGACGGCTCCTCTTCGCTGTTTAATTACAGGGGAGGCTGAGAAGTCTGCCTCTCCTCTGTCGAGTCGACGGATGAGAGGCAGAGCGGCGGAGGCTTAGAGGAAGTGACCTCTAATGCCTGAGCGTGGCCTCTGATTGGTGCAAACCGGGCTGCAAGTGGATGAAAGGCTGCTTTTAAAACCTTTGTGTTTGTCATCACCTCCATTTCTTTAACTCTCTCTCTGTTATGGCTTTAAATGAAGCATCTCTCCAAACATCCTTTTAAACTCAATCTTATCAGATGATTTGTGTTTATAATTGAATTTTTTGGGGGAAGAACATTTCCAAAGAAATCACACAAAATTTTCTAGGAATTTGTCTGTCTATTGAGACAAAGCTCGATCTTTACTTTCTACCCTGCGTGCAGACAAACGTGTGAACGAATCTGTGGATCCAGACGTCCATGTTGGAGTAAATGCCGATCGTAAGGCAAAAGTTAGTGTTTGCAGAACGAAAACAGATCTGACTTCTCTTGTTCACGCTGCTCAGATACGAGTTGCACGTTAGGATAGAAAATCTTAGTTGGGAAGCTTGAACAGAGCAAAGGTGTTCCAGTGTTGTTTGAGACAGTTCTCTTATTATAAATCGATCCAGAGTTACAGTGTGTATTGTTTCATTTCTGTGTCTCCTTATTGTTCCAGTGTTGTTGAACGAACCTTGAAAGCTCGTGTCACGTCTTCAGCTCCATAAAAAGTGTGATGACACAGAGCCGGAGCGTCTGTAGGTAGAAACTCCCTTCAGCGCTTTTTCTCTCTCCTGAAAAGCTGCTCCAGAAAAGAGAAGTTGTCTGTGATCAAAAGCTGTGAAAGGAACCTGAACAAAGACACAGTTTGAGGACGGGCGCGACATACGAGCCGTCAAAACGGCGATATGAATCTGCGCTGTAATTCAGAGAAAAAGAGATTAGAAGAAGATAATGGTCTCATATCTCAAAAGTTAACAGTGAGGCCCGCGTGAACTGTGAATAATCTTATAATTACTGATCTAATGCCATTAGGCCTGACAGAAATAGAGAAAGCAACGCTTGGATGGGGCGCAGTTAATCAACTGTGCGCTCCTCGTTGGATCATCAGTACCCCCGCGCGCGCTAAGGCCACGACTGATGATAGGTATGAGTTTAAATGACAGCTTAAAGGAACATTACGCCGCACTCATATTTGGTTAACTTCCCCGACCAAATGGTTGAAAAACGTGACATTTTTTTAATGTGCCTCGCAGCCTCATATCGCCCCCTCGATTTGTGAGGGTTTTTTCTTTCTCTTTTTTTTTTTTTGCCTGGGGCTGTTCTTCAGGGGAAATCCATCCTGCCTGGAGTTCCCTCACCTTGTGCTCGTTTGATCCCCGACACAGAGGCAGACTGCTGATCTGACCATGTTAAGCTTCTGTTCCAGGTTGTACTTGCAATGTGAGAGTAATAACAAAAAAAAAAAAAAAAAAAAAAAAAAAAAGCACAGCGCTGGAGGCTCCCGTCTCTGATTCATGTTGTTTCCTTTCATTTCTCCTCGTGTGGGAGAGAACGCCGTGACAAAGTGCACACCCAGAGTTTGACAGTTTAAAGAAAAGATCCACCCTCAGATTGTCATCCGCTGTTTGATCTCATCAGTCTGTGATGTGCAGTTTGATGGCAAAGTGTTTCGTTTGAGCCAATTTCTCCTCAAATGTTGTTGCGAGTGGAATGTTCACATTGTCTGTGTTTGACCGGCGAACTGTGGGAAGAAGAATGACTCTTAAATAGAGCTGCAAATGCAAAAATAACCGCGTTGATGAGTGTCAACGTGTCTCGGATGTTTTCTCACTCGTCAACGTGCAGATGTTGTTCGGCAAGAAGCAGAACTTATGTGAATATAAAGTTTAATTTGATTTAAATGTGCATGATGTTTGCAATCTGAAGGACTCGAACCAGGACTCGAGTCCAGTCCAGTCTAGTCCAGGTCCTGGTTCAGGTCCAGGTCCTGGTTCTGTTGCTGCAGCTCTCAGGTCTTTGCATCAGTCTGATCTATCAGCTCTGATCATAATGTTTTTAATGCGAGATGCAGGGTTTACTTTGATTCTCAGGACGCGTGTTGCTGTTCTTTTAAACCACGGCTGCTCGTTTATGAAAATCAACTCATGCACGTCTGGTTTCAGCAGGTCTGAATCACAATCCTACTTTTCCCCATCATTTGATTTGCCTGAATTGAAAAGTTTTGCAGACTTATTGAAATGTTGTCATTGATAAACCAATACAGAATAATGGACACAGCTTTTCTCCTGCTTCTTAAATGCACCAACCTTCTTGTTTCATGTGTTATTGAGAAGTGGAGAATCACAGGTTTGTTTGTTTTCAGCCAGAGAAAAGTACATTTCCTGCTTTGTGCATTTGAATAGAAGCAGCTGTGTTTCCTGTGTGACACATGAAGGCAGAGGTGCTGTGAAGGCTTCCAGTTGCTGGAGGAAAATTTACTTCTTCTCTCTCGACTTTGAAGCCGACATGACAGACTTCCTTTATCCCGTGTTTACTAATGACGGCACAGACGTGTAAGAAACTAAAGAAGTGTTTTTGTCTTTTTTACTCGTGATACCTTTTGCAGTTCTCTGTGGTTCACATCTGACGGCGACAACACGCTCAGAAGCTCCAGGAATAAACAAATGTGTCAGAACACTTTGACGCTAATGGTGTCTCCCCAGATGAAGTTCCAAAATATTCCATTTTTATTTACAGGCGGTTACAGTTTGGGAGCCCCGAGAGTAAGACTTTTGATTACACAACCTGCCATCTCTGTTGGAAGTTGGTCTTCCAGGGAATAAACACGGACCATAATTAGGGAAACATGCAGATCTCGTAGATGAGCGGCGATGGCAGTGCGTTCACTGCTCTGGTCTCTGGGTGGGAAATGGCGATAATGAAGGCGTTTTGAGTTTTGACTGAAAGTGGACTGATGGCTCTCCCCGAATGTTTGAGAGGTTTTGAACTTTGGGGGTGGTTTTTTCCGCCTGGAGGCTTTGTGTTGTCGACCACTTTAGACGAAGTCAGAGTGTGTTTGTGTGTGTAGGATTACGTAGGTGACCTTTCTCTACGTGTTGAACAGTATTTACATCGCACAGGTGTAGATTTTAGTCTGGATGCTTTCTGTCTTTCCAAAAAAGAAAAAAGAAGAATAGGCAGCAGATCACACCTGGCTCAGGTGAGAACAAACCAGATTCTGAATGAAGCTCAGTATGGATACAGAATAAGGAACATAAAGATGCTGTGTGTTATCTGTTCTGATGTAAATCTTTGGTCCCACCCACCTGAGTTCCGGTCGGCCAATCAGCTCACGTCTGTCTCCGGTTTATAGAAATGTTTGTGCAACTAAAACTCCAATCTGTGGTGAAATATGCCAGAAAGAACAGCAGGACAAAAGTTTTTTCTTTCATCGCTCTTCCTTTTCTCTTTCAGCAAAAACAGCCGCGACGACACGTTTGATGTGTGTGTCACTCTATGAATGTACACACTCGCAAGTTTGCCGGCTGGATAGTGAAGGTGTGTGTCTGCGTGTGTGTGTGTGTGTGTTGTTTCGAGTGGTTGTGAAACACGACGTGACGGCGGCGAGCGATCCCACGAGGGCCTCCATGTCATGTCGAAAATACCATAACATGTGCATTACACTTAAGTAATTCTTCTTCCATCTGCTAAGTATGACAGCATTAGCATACCCATTTAATTAGCGCCGCGCTTAAAGCGTGCCCCCCTTTTAATCACCTCATTGTATTTACTCAGCCACTGGTAGCAGAAGGGCTCTCACTTAAAAAAACAAAAACAGTGTAGCCGCTTTGTAAAAAGAGTGATGAGTATTTCAGTATCTCTAATGTCAAGTTTAATTCAATGATCTGCAGAGGAAATTTCAATTTTTTGGGAAGATTTTTTTTTTTTACATGTTTTCTGTTTTCATGCATCGATCAGTCTCGATGATCATGTTTCCACATAGCCGCAGAAGAAGGTGCCATCATCCTCTTTTCATCCTCATCAGAACAAAACCAACACATCTGATCTCGTCCCCGTCTCCTCTGTCTTTCTCTGTCGTCGGGCCTCCTTTTCAAAATCACACTATCAAGCAGTCGGGGAGGGGGAGGAGGGAGTTGGGGAGGAGGTGCGATTGAAAAATTGGGAGCCTCTTTGAATGGCTTGCATTTACATTAATGAACTTGATTTGAATGGAGGTTCATATCAAGCCTCATAGATTCTGCACTGTGATTTTATTAATTGCAACAGAGGCGTCATTGTTTGTCGTTTTGACGCCAATTCAATTAAAATCCCATTTAGAGGGTAATAGATTAGGCAGTGTAAACTTTATGTGGAAGACGCCTTGTGACTAATATGTGACGCCATGAAAGCTCTGCAGCAAAAAGCAACTGCTGTGTGTTTCCATGCACGTGCATTCGCTGCAGCAGATCATTCAATCCTGTAGGTGTTTTTGCCCAAGCGTGTGTGTAATTGTATTGTGTGTGTATGTGTGTGTGTGTGTGTGTGCGTGTGTGCACATGAGCGTTATCACCTCCTCTTTGTCGAGCGAGCGGAATCACTGCCAGCATCTGTGCTGCTCGGCTCACTTTGATTCATAATTGGTCGTCTTTTGAAGGAATTAGCAGCTTGTAATTCTATACTTTAATTTGAATATCCACAGTGAAGATGTGTAGGATCCAATAATTAGATTTTATAGAACAGCGTTTAATTGTGGTGGTGATATATTAACCTCAGATGACTGTAGCTCGAAATGTTCCAGGCAAGTTTTCTCCTGATCCGACTCCATCATTGTTTGATTTTAGATGCACAACATGATTCAAAAGCCACTTATTATATTTTGACTTCATGCAAAAGTCTCAACTCTTCATCTTCGTTTCAGGAAACAGAAATGGACAAAAATGTCTTTCTGTGTTTTGATCTAAATTATAAAAACGTATTTTCTCTTTGACCTTTAAGTATCTTAAGGAAGCTGAAAAACAGATGCAGAGTTAGAAATAATGATAATTTAATTGTTCTGATTTTATGAAACCTACTTTCACAAAGTCAAACTAGGATTTATGTGAGACTTAATATCTCATAGCTGTGACTTAATTGTCTCAGAAATTTCACCTAAAGTCATGATTTCAACATATTTTTGACATATTATCTTTCACTACTCGTGTCAGGGAGAAATATTTTCATTTCAGTCCACAATTGTAGAAGTAAGATTTCAGATGTGATCATATATTTTAAATTCTTCTCTCTCTCTCTCTATTGTCATGACAAACAGTTTGCTGCGTCATTTCCAGCTCCGCTCGTCACTGATGGTCTCTTTCGTCGCAGATTTTACGGCACAGATGGTCGACTTTTATGTAAATGAAAACATTATGTCCAGTTTGATCTAAAACACAGTTATTTCTTCAGACGACGCTTCCTCCTTCATTTTATTCATAAAATTATAAAGTCTGTCGTTTTCGAACGTCTCAAACATTTTGTCCTGAAGCTTGACTGAGCACGTTGGACTTGTTCATGCAAACTGCTCACTTTATCGATCCTTTAACGGCTTCGCGTTAAAGCTGTAATGATGCTGCAGGTTTATCATTTGCTCTCCACGTTTCATTATCTGCAGCTCCGACAAATGTGACGTGCTGTAATTACACTGTGCGAGGCACCTGTGCAGGAGCCGCACAAATTCACCGTGTTTTTCTCATCTGCTGCACGTCTGCTAATTCACCCAGAGGAGTCGAGTGAAGTGCACACAGCCACTCCGAGGGAGTGTTCTGCATTAAAAATCCTTTTGAGCCGATGTAAGTTTGAGAAGAGGAGGAAGAGAAAAAAAATCCGCCTTTAATAATGCACAACGTGAGACGGCACAGAGCAATATGCATTTTTAATTACTAAAGTGACTAATATCTAGGTTTGGCTTTGAGGTTTTTGTTCCATAAAATATGCATTTGTATTTTGTTCCCTGCAGCTGAGTTAGATACACACACCTGAGCGGAGCTGCGGGCTTTCAGCGCCGAGGAGGAAGTTCAATAACATGTGTTCAGGTACAACATGCAAATAAGCCACTGTGAATTTTATGAAGAGGGAAAAGTAAGTCATGCATAAAGAACTGTCAGGTTGTCGGAGCTAATAACGGGCTTGGTGAAAGCGAACTCCACGTTTCACGTCGCAATAATCAAATGTGACATCTTAAAGCTGCAAATCTTAAAAGTGTGTTTTTGTCCTCTCGATGCTCAGAATCTGTTTTTAAATGGCTTCACGCAAAAATGAAAACAAGAAAAAGAAGAGCGCATTAATGATATTTCCTTCTTCAGGACATGAGAATAGAAACCAAAAAGTACTTTCTTTTTTATGCCTTTAACCTTTAATTAACCAAATAGTTGGTCTGACATTTGGAGAAAGCTGCGGGTGCAGAGAGGACGATGGTGAAATGTAAAAAGTTGCAGAAAACAACATATGGCAAAAAGCAGAACGTGACCAAAATGGGAACAGAAGCATGTTTAAAATAAGACTTCTTAATGGTTGTCTGCTATGAGAAGGAAATCATGCCAAACTTTTTAAAACCAACACTCGACTTGTACAAGAGCAAAACTGGATTTAAAACACATAACGGAGGAGAAATTAGCACACTGGCGCTTAAAAGGCTCCAAACGAAACAGATTTCTGCTTCTTTCTTGGACTTTCTCGAGGTGATGGAGAGTACTTTTGCACAACAGGGGGGGAGAAGGGACAAAAAAGAGAATCTTGCTGTGTGCAAACTTGTCTTTTTTTTCTCCACAGTTTTCCATTTGTCTGTGCATTAATTGGAGAGCCTTCCCTTTTTAGATGGAGTGCATTATTTATGACGCAGCCTCAAACGCGCAGTCTGAAGGCTCACACACACACACACACACACGTTATATTTTCAGTACCAAGACAACCGAGGCTCTCCTGACACCAACCTTGTCTCCTGAGTGAGCTGACGAGCGCGGATCCAGCCTTACCTTAGCGTTCCCTCATAAATTAAAGTTAAATGAACGCGACTTGGAGCCGAGCAAAAAGTAGCTGTGGCCTTTAAGTGGAAAAGTAAGTCATTAATCAATCATGTGTCTCGTCACTCCGCCCACACCCCCTGTTTTAAAAACCAATGTCCAAGGGAGAGCCGGCTGCTAACCACAGTTTTACATCCCACATCTTGTGTTTCCCAGCACCGCTTCACAAAGATCCGCGTCGAGCCCAGAAGGGAGAGTCAACCTACCTAATTTGAGCGATTTTGATAACTTATTCCATTTCACACAGCACACAGTCCTAATTTTGATGTCGTATGCTGTTTCACTTAGCGTCTCCTTTCTTTTCACTTAAACTCCCCGCATCACCGCGAGCTACTCCCTCACAGAGGAAGAAGACGAAAACCTTCCTGGGTGTCGAAAGCCCGAGCGCGGCGGCGGCGGCGGCGGCGGCGGCGGGCTTTTCCCCACACGGGTCGATCCGCACCGGCGGGGGAAAGTGTTTACCACGACTTTTTCAAAGTTCAATCGACGCAATGTGATGTCAATTAAAGGTGACAAAAACTTTAACACTTCCATATGCAGCGGCAGCGCTTCAAAACCACAGAGTCTGACTTTGGGAGTAAAACTATTAAGCGGCTGCCAAAAAATGTGCCAAGTGTCCATATGTTTCATAAGGTGCACTTTTTTTATTCTTCTTAGTGAGATTTGTCCTCAACAACCCCAGACTTTCTTCATTAGTTAGTTAGAAAAGAAGGAAAAAAAGCTTCATCCTCCTCCGCCTTTCTCCACTTATTTTTTTAATTGTTCGATTTTTTTTTTAGGATTTGAAAGAGGCCCATGTTTTCTTCTTCTCTTCTGGCCTCTGCTGTAGTTTCTGCTTTTTGCTTGGCTCCTGTTAGCAGATTTCGGTCGCTTGTAAAACCTCCCGTCTGTTTCGTTATCTCCTCATCCCATCCACTCCAAGGAACGTTTGCAGAGTTTTCTTCCAAAAATGAGAGCTCCACCGTTGTTTTTGCCATCCTGTGAAAACCTCATAACTCCAATTCTGGTCATTTTAATGCAGTCGCTTCGGCACGGAGGCGACGTGCCGCTCTGCAGAGATGAGAAAAGTCCACAACTGTCTGGCTCGGGAAAACCTCTCAAATCCAGTTTAAGTAAAGCAAAACGTGTCGCCGTCAGTTTTTCTTAGTTCCTGAAAAGTTGACACGGAGATGCAAGGTTTTTACTCAACAGCGGAAATTTGGAAAAGAAAGCAGCACAAATCCAGCAAACATTAAGACGCTGAATGGTAGTTGAAGTGACAGCTTGCACTAAATGGGGAAAACCAGAATAAATAAAGCGCCAAAATAAAAAGTCCAGAACTGCAACCTGATTTCTCTCAAAGTCCTCAAATTAGTTTCCAGTTAAAAATTTCACCTGTGCAAATTTTGCACCTCAATTTTTTTGAATCGCTGCCTTTTCGATGCTCATAGACGGATTCGTTCAGGTTGATTGATGCGATGAATCAAATTGCCTGTTTCCAAATCCAGCAGACAACACGAGCGTTAAAGTGCAGCTTTCAGTTTCTTACTGACGACATAACAACACATTTACCAACTGGATTTTCTAAAGGTGAATCTGAGCCTTTTCCCTCCAACGTACAACCAGACACACGTTTCCTCTTTATCAGAACAGAAGCCACATCTCGCCCGTCCAATCTTTCCCCCATTCTCCGTCACACTCCATCATTTATAACATACAAGAACATGCATGTTCCGAACACGCTGACCTTTGACCTCCTCACCCACCGGCTCCTCCTGACGTCGGGGTAATTTTAGCTCCTTCCTCCGCTCTGCACGTTTGATCTTTTTCTGGATAAAAGCATCAGCTGAACAGTGTAACTGTAAGAGGAGGAAAAAAAAAAAAAAAAAAGCAGTCTTTATTGAGATGATTCATGCTCGTCGATCTGGCACCGCTTTGTAGGACTCGTCCAACAGGAAATAGCTCCGAGAGGAACCAAACCAAAGAGGATGAATTAGGCATTTCCTCTGGGCTGTTAACCCTCGCTGTGCTGCCGGAGGGCTTTGTCAAAATCCAAATGTGTGCATCAGATAAGACTCATCCTTTACCCTGATGTTGTCATGTTTTTGCGGTCGTTCGCGTTGAATTGATGCTGTTTAAAGGTTTGATTCACAGTGAAACATGTAAAAACCCTCTTTGCGGCTTGTTGTCTGATCAGTAAATTCAGCTTTCGTTTCCTCAAACTTTGGGATTGAAGCAAACGTCAAACATGATATTTTTTATAAGACGACATAGGTTTTTAATCGACACCTTTTTGCTCGTATATGTCAGCGTGTGTCAAGTCCTCTGTAATTGTGTTTTGTGTCGTTAAATAATTCAGCCTTCATCTACAAATGTTGTGATTCAACAGTCGTGATGTGATGTTTGTATATATTGTTTCTGGAAGTGCATGATTCAGCTTCTTCCATTAGTCATATTGCAAAACATTTCGAATCGTCATCCAAATATCTTGATAGCATCCAATTAGGAGAAAAGCATATTCTCACAGCTCAAATATAGATCACGTAAATACTCGCAAACTGCATCTAAAACAAAGTCTATTTGCAAATTCTCAATGCTTCAGGTGAAATGTTCAATTTGCTTTTGTGTTGTTTGATGCTGCAGATTTTTATTTCTGTGAGAAATTATGTTTCAAAGTTCATCAATCGCTTTCATGGAGATAAAACCATGACCATGTTAAGATCACATAAGCTTTGTCATGAGCATTATATAACACTCTGTCCATACGTTACCACAACACACATGAACTAATCTCGTCGCAAATACAAACACATTTATCCTCGTCAGACAGGAAGCATCAGATGTTTCTGTCCTAAAATACTTTGATGATTCAGTCCAAGTGTTTCTTCTCACTGAGGTGTGTTTGTGCGATGCTGCGGGTTCTCTGACTCCTATCGTCAAATATTATTTTACCTCATGAAGCTCCTGAAAGCCGAGCTGTTACAGTTTGGATTGATTCGCGTCTCATTTGCTGGTAGTTTTTTTTTTTTTGATGTGTATCTGTGTGTGTGCACAGCAGAGCAGCGCAGGTAAATATCACTCAACAAATAACAGACTGTAATCTTTACGTAATGAATTACTGCACAAGCAACGCGTCTCCCCCCGCGCCGCCACTTTGTTTTTCTGTCTCCCTGCTGCTCTGTCTCTCTTTCTGAGAGAGGAAGAGGAGGAGGAGCAGGAGGTGGTGGAGGAGGAGGAGGAGGTGCAGTCGCTCCTGGCAGCTGAGGCCGGTGAAGATCTGTGACAGATGGGGCCGAGTCACAAAACTCACAGCCTCGGGCGAAATTCATCCCCCAGAACTTTCCACAGGGTGCCCAGATTTACCTGATCAGAGAGATGTGGAGGGAGGGGTGTGTGTGGGTGAGTGTGTGCGTGTGTGTGTGTGTATGTAAGTGTGTGTGTGTGTGTGTGTGTTGGGCTCCAAAAATGTGCAGAGGAAGTCGAGGAAGCCTGGCCGCCTGACATGGCTGACACAGAGCCCATCTGCCTCAAACCTGTGGCGCCCTCAGATCCCCCCACACACACACACACACACACACACACACACACACACTCCACCCTCTCCAAGCGCTCGTCGTCCTCCTTGCCACCACCCCCTCCTTGCAAATGAAACACAGATAGACAGCGACCGTATGATGGTTACACATGTCGCCAGCTTTGCATACCTTCAAATGCACCAGGACTCTTACTTTGAAATTCACACCCACACACACAAACAGAAACTATAAAGAACGGAGCTTATGTGTCCCATATGTGATGCCACATTGAATTTCCGGTTGAAATTGTCTTATCCCCCCCTCCGGTTCCTCCTCCGTCTCCATGTTGGTGGATGACGCTGCCGCTGAGGTTCCCGCTCCGTCCTCCAACAACACGACGAGGATTTTTCTCTAAAGTTGCAGAACAGCTTCACGTCTGTTTTAAAACCGAGGCCACGTTTCCTGCTTTCTTATTAGAAGATGAAAGAGAGGTTTCTCGAGGCCCACCCACATGTTGGAGGTTCTTGATTGTTCCAGGACTTCTTATGAAGGAGTTCTTCAAGGAACTCCCTGGAGTTCTTGTGAGGTTTTCATTAGGCCAAACCCCATTTTTCAACTATTGCCTCTCAATGTATTTGTTCTCTTTGTGTCTCTATGTAGTAAATTTACAAAGAGCGTGTCAAAGAAACAGGAGACCAACAATCCAGTCATATTAACATGTTAGAAAAGTTTGCAGCGCTGTTAAATTCTCCAACAACAATCTGAGCTCAAACTTTAGATGATTACATAATTTGCAGAATGATTTCACTGAGACATATCGAAGTCTCTGCCAAGTCTGCTGCCTCAGCTGTTAATGAGAGGATGCAGAATTCAGCCGATATCAATTCTTACCAATACAGACAAACAAACAAGTGTAGTAAAACGATATCAGCTGGTGAGCAATTTCATAGAAGCGATGACAAAAAACATCTGATGTTTAAGTTTAAGTTGCAGCGCGTTGATGAAAGTTTCCCCCACGATGCACTTTGAGACTCCTGCGTCGCGCTGATTAAGCTGCCGTCGACAAATGAGGAGTCGCGAGTTGTGAGGCCTCTAATTGGGAACAAAGGTGTGTTGTTGTGGCTGCTGCGGGTGTGTGAGGTGGCGATGGCGTGTGTGTGTGTGTGTGTGTGTGTGTGTGTGTGTGAGAGGAGGGTGTCCAATTTCTTCTTCTTCTCCGAGCCGTCCACCTTTTTATCTCCCGCTTCACTCGGTAATTAACACCTGCCTCCTCAGTATGGCAGAGTGACGGTGCTGCGCCAAAAAGCCTCGAGCAGCGTGTGTGTGTGTGTGTGTGTGTGTGTGTGTGTGAGACAAAGTTGAAGATCGACAGTCTTATCATTAGTCGTTCTGATTGCCAACATGTGTGTGTGTAAATATGTAAAACGTGTGTGTGAGAGATGTCGAGTAAAGAGACAGAAAGAGTCAGCAGTATCATTAGTGGTATTCACACACACACACACACACACACACACACACACACACACACACACACATCCCACTCTAATTTCCAAAATGTGACTTATTTTCCTTTTAGCTTGTGGTTGTTTTTATGGTTCCTCTATTTTACCCCCCCTTTTCCTCCAACGAAAAAAATATGCAGCTTGTGACATAAGACCAGAAACAAAGAGTCGGAGCTGAGAGACTCGAGACGACCTGTCAATCAAACGTCGAGCTGGTCCTTCTGTTGAAAGTATTGTCATGAGGTCTGTGGATGACGACGCCGACCTCCATGTTTGGCTGCAGTTACATTTGAATCTTGTTTGTTTCCTCCTCTTTTACTTGTTGTCTTATTTATTTGTTTGCCTGGTGGGACTTTCTGCCCTGAGTTCAGCCTCGCAGACGAAACCTTCCTCTTCCTCGCTCCACCCACCTGACTCCACCTCAGCCAATCAGATTCCTCCTCTAAAACCCAAAACTCTCTACTTCAAAATCAGCAAGCATATATATATATATATTGTGTGTGTGTGTGTGTGTGTGTGTGTGTGTATGTATGTGTGTGTGCAGACAGAGCACATATGACGAACGTGATACTAAAGAACTGAGAACCGGTTCTGTGTGTGTTGGTGCGCAGCAGCATCTGTTTCCTTGGATCCGAGTCTGTGTGCTCAGTTTGCCTGTTTAAAGCTCAGGGGAGCGGCAGGGCGGTGGGGGGGGGTGTGTGTGTGTGTGTGTGTGTGTGTGTGGAGCAAGATGGCACACGTATGATCCCTTTATGAATTTCCGCTGTGATCACGTTTGTGTATATAAGTGCATATGTTTTGGCTCATGTGATCATGTGTTTGTGTTTATATGAAGCTTTAATCCCCCAAAAAGACGTTTACATACATTTACTTAAACTTCAGGTGAGAGTACACGCAGGTGGATGGATTACATGTAGTACTTTAAAAAAAAAAACTGTGAAGTACTGAGTATTGGCAAACAGGTCATTTTCTTCATTGTGATTCAAATTTTGCCAATTTTATTTTGGTAAACTTCCTGCAGCTTGTGTTCAGGCGACATTTAGCTTTTTTTTTGTTAAATGAAAAAAGCATTTTAGTGAAAAACATGTTTATATTTCTATAGATTCAACATCTTTAAACTTGATCTTTTTTAATGCAGGTGAGAAGAAAACATTTTTAATATCTTAAACACTAAAAACACGACGGGACACTTTTTCTCTTTACTGAAACAAACTCCAGTCATAATAAGGACAAAATCATTTACTCTAATTAATAATCAATAGCCATTATTTGTAATCTGATTACAAGTTCTCTTTCAAATTATTTAAGTTCTTCCCTGATGGAAAGTGAAAATGTATTAAACTTGTATTCAATCGTATTTGAGGATTAAATCTGTCGACCACTTCAGCCAAAAGGAAATAAAATGTGTATATTGATTTAACGCTGATGTGCACAGATTTTAAAATACGTATATTTTAAAAAGTGTGATGCTGTGTTTGTGTACATGGACAGTGAGTGTGTGTGTCCCTGCAGGACACACTTGATGCTTTTGCTCTGTATTAATAGCCTCGGCTGAGGTTATGTGGGCCCTCGGGTGCCTGCTGAAAACTGTCCTCCTACACAATCGGGCGTAGAGCCATAATTTAGCCCGAGGCTCACCTACCCACCGCCACCTAATGCATGCTGGGTATTCACATGTGAAGCGCGGAGTGGGAGATGTTACTGGGAGGCTGCTTTCACTTTGCCTGCTCATAATGTGTCATTGTGTGTGACACGCAGAGACTGAAGCGGGTCGACGGCGGCGGAGCTTTATTTGGCCTCTGATCTGAAAATCAGCTTTTTGCTGTTGTTGTTTTGGGGGAATGTCGTTGTGGAAACAGTTTTTGTGAGGAAAACCCAACAAGTAACGCACGTTTTGTGTCGACGTTAGATGTATAAAAACACACAAGTAGACGGCTTTTAAAGTAAATTTATGTTGTCTGATGTTAATGAAGCAAACATGATGTGAAAGTGAAAAATGATTTCTTCATGCTTTCATCGTCTTTTCAAACATTTATGGAAATGTGAAGAACTAAAGTAAAAAAAAAAAACGTCATGGATTGATTGATGCAGACTTGTGCAGGCTACACCTGTCGGCAGGACTTGAAAAGCCTTCAAACACGTCTCGAGTCGTGCTTTGTTTTTGTGCACACACCCACTCGACACACAAACAATTTGTTCAATTCCCTCTTTCTTCTCTGAGACAGACGATCCGCTCTGTCACTCTCGTTACCTGATGTCCTTTTAAAAAGCAGGATGATGTCTCCATCACGTCATCGGCGGCCGCTGTCACTCATTTTAAAGAAGCTCAAATGATTCTCAGAAAAGTCGGTGGAACTTCTTTCTTTCATCGTGCAGATTTTGTTTCTGTTTAAATGTTGGGCCGCTTCAAAGTTTGTCTTTGGCTCCTAATGATCCGCCTTCTGCAAACTCGCCGGGTGAAGAAGTCACGTTTGGGGTCTGCGGCGGCTCCTAATCGCCCAGAGTTAGCGCCGCTTTCAGGAGGGGGATTTGGAGCGTTTTGTTGGCCAGGAGCCGCTGAAAAGGCTCATAAGCAAAATGAGAAAAAACATAACAAAAAAAACAAGCCTCACTTTCAGGAGTTTGGAAACGGGCCAACTTCATCAGAAATGAACAAAAAATGAAACGCTCAGAGAGTTTCGTATGGAAACAACCACATTCTGGTGAACTTGCATAAAAGGCCTGTGCAAATATTGAAAGCATCCCGCAGCCAAATATCCCTCACAGGCACATTTATAAATATATTCACCGTTCCCCTGTTGCTTATCAAGATCTCAGTGGTTAACATGGGGGGGTTGGCAGTGCGCTCGCCCTCCCTCGCTCCAGCTCTCCCTCCCATCACATATGAGCGGGTGTGAAGAGCACCCGGATGTGCCGCGTCTCAAACCGCACGCAGAAAGAGGACGGCGGTAAAGACGGAGCGGCGAGGACAAGGGAAAGGGAGACGGCGAGAGAGGAGGACACAGAGGGAGACGTATGTGGCGGACATGTTGGCGGTCACGCTCTGCTGTCACCTTCTTTTTGACCGGAATTCATCCTCCCCTGGCGAGTTTCTCCCATCTGTTCCTCCGCTGAGCAAAAACTCTGCAGCTCCCACTGCTGCACGCCGCCCCGCCTCCACGGCTGACGGAGCCCACCGGAAAACACTGAACCAACGCTCCATGCATGTTTGTTTGGAGCCTTCAAGAATTGGGCTGCACGACAAATTAAAAATATATACTGTGTCACTCGTGCTGAATGTGGCACTTTTCACGTGTGGCATTCTGGGAAATGTAGGATCATCCCGTCAGGTGCTTTATGTTTGCAGGAATCAATTTCACTAAGAAAAAAAATGTGCAGCATTTTGTTCACTCGACACCGAATGAAATTTTACAACGTGTCACTTAAGAATAAATAATACAATAGAAAATGACTCTGAGTAAAAGTCAGGCCTTCATCACTAAAAGCAAAATTGTTCCTTTAAAATGTTTGATGCTTTAAATACAAATACATCGACATAATTTCAGTTGACAAAATTTCAAACATGCCAAACTGTTTTTGTGATTTCTCAAACTAATAGCTTCACTTCAATGTTTTGTATTCGAACATCCAGCTCAGTATTTGTGTGCAAAATTGACTGTTTGGCTCGAATCATAAATGTAGATGAGATGAACATTTGTGTGTGAAATGTGTTGACACAGAGTTAAACGTGAAATAAACTCTGACATCTGCTCGTTGTTGTTTTCTTTTTCATGATCTTTGCACCAAAGACGAGCGAATCTGCTTTAATTTTCCTGCTTGAAGGGAAGCGATTGCTTTAAAACATCACTGAGAGGACAAAAAAAAAAGAGTCCTCCTCGTGTTTTTTTTTTTCTATCTGCTAAAGACATCTTACTGAAGGAGCGTCTTTGTATTAACTTTTTAAATTCCAATTACAAAGGAGGTTTAAGATCCCTCAGCGGGGTTTGACTTAGAGTCCGTGTTTGATCTCCCGTCCTCCGCTGGGACCTCCTCGTCTTCCTCCTCTCCTCTCCTGCCTCTTCACCTTCTCTCTCCTCGTCTTATTCTTCTATCACTCTCCCCCCTCTGCTCCCTTGCTTCCTTCCTTTCAATCCCACCTTCACCTCCTCGTCATCATTCATTGTCTTTTCCTCCTTTCTTTTGCTCTCATCTTTTTTCCTTCTCTCCCCTTCTCTTTCTCTTTCTCTTTGTCTTCTTCTCCTTCCTCTCATCCTCCCCCTCCTTCAGCCCCCTCTTCTTATCCGTCCTCCTCTTCTTTCTAATCCTAAATTCCAATTTTCTCCTTCCTCTCTTTTTCCTCCCCATCTTGTCTTCCTCCTCTCCTCATCCTCTGGTGTCCACCTTTTCATCCTTTAGCTTCTCCTCCTCCTCTTTTCTCCTTTTCTTCCTCTTCTCCTCTCACTCATTTTCCTCTTCCACCCCTTCCATCTTTCTTTGCACATTCCTATTTCCTCCCTCCTCCTCTTCCTCCTTGCCTCCTCATCTTCCTCTTTTTCCTCCCTTCATTTTCTTCCATCCCTCCACGTTGCCATTTTCTCCTCCTCTCTCCTTCCTCACCTTCCTCTTTCTCCCTGTCGTCTTCCTCCTCATCCTCCTCTTCCTCTGCAACTACAATCCTCTTTTTCCTTTGAGTCCTTGCACTTCCTCTCTCTGCAATCTGTCTGCACGCTTTCAGCCTCACCTTGGATATAATACAAGTAGCATTAAGGGACGTGTATGTGTGTGTGTGTGTGTGTGTGTGTGTGTGTGTGTGCTCAGCAATCCTCCAGTGGCTGCTCAACGTTCCCTTTGTGGCTGGAATAACAGCAGGCAACAGCTTACACCTTGCTGAATACCGCCACTAACAGTGTGTCGACAGCATAACGCCTGTGTGAAGTGTGTGTGTGTGTGTGAGAGAGAGAGAGAGAGAGAGAGAGAGCAAATCCGAAGCTACCTCGCTACCTATTCGACTTAATAAAGGAGTGTCTCGGTAACCATTACCCCCACAGCCATGCAGAACAAATTACATTTAATGGGGTTTCTTTGCCCCCACAGTCGTTTTCACCGTTCGCTTCAAAATTTCAATTTAGTGCTTAATGCTAAGGTTTCCTTCAACGTATTATAGAGCAATATTATACCAATTACGGTGTCTGCGAACATTAAATTAAATGCATTAGCACAATATTGGAGAGAAAGGCAGCCGTTTGAAACAAGTTCTGTTCCAAAGCGATGCAGGCAAATGATCCGGGATATGAAAGCCGCGCAAAGAGGCTTGACATCGAAACGCAATTATGTTTGTTGTCTTACAGTTTTATCTGTGCTGAATCATTTACTTTCTTATATTCCATATGGATTCTGTGTAGCCGACACCGTCTTCATTTAACACGGTGCAAATCACCGAGCGAGCGCCGACGCCGAGTGCGGAGGCTCTGTCAAAATCATCCGAGGTTGGAGTCCAGGGGAGGGAGGTGACCTTTGACCCCGGCTGGATCGGAGCTGGAGTGGGTGTCAATGTACTTTTACAGCTTTTAAAGACAGTTACTTTTACAGACATAATGTCTTGTAAAGTGAAGAGGAGGAGCGTTTGAACATCATGTATTTGGATGGATGGAGAGAAAATTAATCGGCAACTCGTTAAACATTTTAAAGATTGATTAATTGTGAAAATCTGCAGATGAATCGATAATGAAAATAATCATTATTTGACATCTAGAGCTTTTCACTTCCGTCCTTTGAAGGCATCAGGAGTCAGAGCCGTTTTTCTCGAGGAGTTCGGCCGGTTTGGTGAAACGCGTCATCGAACTTTGGTGTGTGGCAGAAAAACGGTCTCAGGGATCTGCAGCGTCTGAAACAAATGAGACGATGCAGCGTGAATCATCGTGACACATGAACGTCATCGTCACGTGCAAAACATGGGCAGCTACTGTAAGATGATGTAAGTGTTGTCGTGGCTTAATCGATAAGCAGTTCAGAGGATGTTAGCGCCTCGCTCGCCGCTTCAAACCAGCGTCAGCCACGATTCTCCAGATATTCTCAGGTGTCGTTCGCCACCCAGCGAGGGGAGGAGCCCGAGACGACCGCGGCGGAAGCGTTGGGGCTAAAGACAGAGAAGGAAAGACAAAAAAAAAACAGATGGCTGGACGGGGACCAAGCGCGGACCGGTCACGTGACGGGGCGGCGTGCCATGGAACTTCCTGCTCGCTCTCCCTTTCTGTCGCAGCAGTTGGTGTCACTACTCGCGCCGTCTGTGTGAATTCGAGGCCCCGGCTGAACAGATTGGCCAGTCGGCGAGGATCATTCGCAGAAAACTCTGCTAATCTCCCACCGGCTGCCTCGACCACACTCACATACACTGTCTCTCTTTCTTTCTTTCCTCTGTGCAGACTTCTCCTCAAAACTGTGTCGAGGGAGGGCAGAGGATTTAGAAAACATGCCATCATGAGCTCCGTTCCAAACCCAGATATCCACCATTCGGAAAAAAAGAAATACCTACTCTTACAAAATAATGCTGTGAAGTTTTTGACCATCTTAAAGGGAGATTAGAGCCTAAAATTTACCATATTTACGTATGTGAGTCTGGTTGGAACCTGCACTGCTTTGTGCGACTTAAGGAGACGTTTGTGTGCGTGGATGCGACAGATCGACCAAAGAAAACATTTCACTTGAATCGAGTCGTTCGTTTTCAGAGACATCAGAAGTGCAGATGATGCCTTTCGTGCATACGTTTGCTGTTTTATAATCGTGCTTTACACGGAGAAAAAGACGGAAGAAGAAAAATAGAAAAGAGAAGAGACACTAAAACAACTGAGAGACAAAATAAATACAATAAAAAAAATATGCAGAGTGCTCAGAATAATGTCATTAATAACAGTTTCCACCACTTTCCATCTTATCTGGCAACACAAACATGTAAACACAACATATATAATAAAACTGGAAAAATAAATGCTCACATAAAATGTTAAGACGAAAAAGTGCTTTATTGATTTAAAGCACAAACTGTTGCAGCTGGAAAATGTAGGAATGTGGATTTAAGAAAAATAAAATCATGAAAATAAATATTGCATCAGATGTGTTTTATGGCTCCGACTGAGGGGCCCCGCGTCTTCACGGGCCCCTTTTGTTTGAATCACAACATCTGATATTGCAACGCTGCTTTTAAGACGAGTTAAATTTAAACAAAGGTGTAAAAATATGTTTTGTTTTTCCTCCTCTTTCCACAAAATGACTCCATGGTTCTCTGTGTTTTCCCTCAGCATTCTCCCTGCGTCCAGCCCGGTGGTGTTTTTCCTTTTTTTTTTTTTTCTCCTTCTGAGAGTCGAGCGGAGCCGAGCATGAAAGTGACTTCCTCGATCATCTCTGCAGCCCGCGGCGCTGCGTTCAATCCCTCCATCGCCATGATGGACTTCAGGGTCACAACTCGCTTCCTCCTGGAAACTCGCCTTCACTGAGAGGGCTCTTAAGATGGTGAGAGAACACACACACACACACACACTGAAAACACACACACACACAGATTCACATAGTTTTACTTTTTGACGTTGTGTGTTTCCATTTTTTCTTAACTCATAATGTAATTACCTTTGATATTTTACTTGTTTTGGCTCAACTGTATGTTGTGTGGTTGGTGTGTGCAACATTTCCTCCCACATATAAAGTCAGACAAAACACAGTTTTCCCATCATCCCCTGCTCACACGTCCTCCCCTCTGACCTAATGTTAATGTCCAAAGTTAACAAATACAGCAAATAAATCTCATCAAGAAACAGTAGAATGTAAAAAGATGCAGATGAAAGTGGAAACATGTCTCTCTCTCTCTCTGAGTCCTCGAGCCGAGCGACGACTCCGTAAACTCAAACGCTGCTCTTCTCCATCTCGAACCACATCTCTCTTATAAATTTAATAAGAAGTGCTGTAAAGCTGCTGTGTGACATCTCTGTGCGAGCGCTTTCGAGTCTTTACAAGGCAAGTTCGTCCCTTTAAAAGGGCCACTCCGTCTTTTTTTAACAGAATGAATCACAGACAAATTTTTCAAGAGCCTCATCTAATATTGTTTTACCAAAATTTAGTACATGACATTAATTAATTCAAGTGACCGTTGAAAATAAAGCCTCACAGTCGTGTGTATTCTCTCCTGTTTGCACCCACAGACATCGTCTACAAACAGCGTAACGTGGCAGGAATACGAGCATCTCTCGACACAAACACAGAAGCTGATGTTTCAAAGTAAAGTTTGAGACTTCAGAAGTTCAGCGTTGAGACATTTGCAGTCTTCACATGTCTCCGTTTGCGCTCCTTCGCTGCTCTCTGACACACGTCTGAAAGTTAGCGTTTGGCATTGGAGTCACGTCTCGGGCTTTTGGCTCCGGCTTCAAGTCCAAAATCTGCAAAATTACGAGGAACAAGGGCAGGGGTCAAAGGATCAGAGTTTTTTTTCCAAATGCAGATCAATTCATGTCTCTGACCTCTAAAGGAGGCAACAAGCAACATGAAGAAGAATCAAAACCAGTTGTACTTTCAGAAAAGCCTTTATTTATGCTCAGTTATTTTTGTCTCTGTGAATCAATCATTTAAGCTACAAAGAGGCACAGAATGAGTTTGTGAGGAGAATTCAAACTGCGTTTCCTGCTGTTGCACCTGGAGGCGGGACGTTAACGCGACGCCCGAGGCGGCTGAGGAAAGACTTGTCGACTCGGCGTCGGCGGTCAGCTGCTCTCAGTATCTAATCACATTTTCAATTGGCTGAACGACTCCGGGGTCGATTGTCTGCCTCTCGTGGAGCAGAGAGAGGAGAGCCGCTGATTAAAACGTGACCTCATCAGCGATGGAGGAAATATTCTCTACTATAGAACAAGTAGAGATACCACACTGGAAAAATACTCCATGTACAAATACACCTCAAGTATCAAAAGTAAAAGTCAATGCAATAAAATTTACACTTCATTTTACAGGATAATTTCCTACAAAGTAACTGTAATTCATCTGAGTGTTCCTTACAAAACTAATTATAAGAAAAATGATTCATTATTTTAAGAAATGAATGAATGAATTGGAAGCAATTAGTTAATTCCAGTAAATTGCTAGTTGTTCCTTGATAGTCATTCAGGTTAATGTCGTTCTATCAAGGAAATTTCTCTGCAAATCACTGACACAACACAACTAATTAAGCACAAATAACTCTCTCAGAACCTTGTCTGTACTTTCTGTGTAATTTGTAATAGATTACATCGATCTCTCCGGGACGTTCCTCTAAAAGTACTAATCTTAATTTAACAATGTTGATGGCGTCGACTCTTGTCTTGTTAATATCAACCAGGCTGAATTTTGCATGTTGGCAAAACTGTCACCAGACATAAAGTTGATATTGTACAATTCTGCAAAAGCCTGGATCACATTCAGTGACAACAGGGTTTTAAGTCCAATGCCGACATTTTTACAATGATTATAATTTACGTGGAACTTTTAGTTTAAGTTAGGAAAAATGGTCAAACTGTGGTTGAGGTTAACCAGCTGAAACGGCCGGCGAGGGTTCAGGAACGAGTGTGGTTTTGGTTTTAAAGAGGCAAATATTAACTGTTGGATCAGGATGCAAACATGAACACTGTCGGCGATGGGCTGCAGAATCGTGCGAGATGAATTCAAAGGAGCAACTGCAGCAGTGCTAACATCCCTCGTGTTATTCGCCTCCTTAAGGAAGTTCTTGACTTTTTCATTGGTGTGTCTAATGTTGCTCATCCTTTAAAAACTGTGCTAAAAAGTGACTCCGCCCACCTGGGTTGAACCTCACCAGTGAGATTAGGCGTGCTCCTGCCCTCGGAGCGTCTCCGCCCGCAGAGAAATGTGTGTACAAGTGAAACTCCGCTGTGCGACAAAGCCACACTGGATTTATTAAAATCCACTCCAAAATGTACTCGTGCTTTATCCGGCAGAAAGCGAGAGCACCGTTTATACCTCTTGGCTGCGGTGGCGAGGCGGCTGAGGAGACGAGCACCCAGTGTACTTTAAATGTGTGAAATGTGGCGAGGAGAGGCAGCGGGGACCACCAGGTGCTGCCTCTCCACCTCGAGCCGGCCGAGGAGCGCTTCTCCTCTCCAATAACCCAAAGGGCTGAGATGCCACTCGCAGCAGCCGAGCCAAAAGACATTTCAAGTGTGCACTTCAAAGGGGCCTTGGATTATGTTCGCGCACAGTCTATCCTGAGGGGATCCTTTGAAGGGAAACTTACTGCAGAGCCACTGGTGGCCGCTCAGTGTGTGTGTGTGTGTGTGTGCGTGTGTGTGTGTGTGTGTTTGTTTGTCTAAACCCATTTTACTCACTGCTTTTGCCACTGTGCTGTGGCGATGGGAGCGGTTTCCTTTAAAGAGTTTCAGTCCAAAAAGTACCCAGTTCACTTTGGGAATATGAAGTTCCAGATTTCCAAAACAAGGAGCATCTAGTTTGAAGCAGGATGCATCACAAACACCTGCACAAAATATGAATGTGGACCAAGAAACATTCCGTAAAATGAGTAATTTGATGTTTGCTAGCTTCAGTTTCTTGTTTTGTTTGTTCCTTCCGTTCAGGACAGCACTTGTTTTTCATGCATTCAGTTTCCAAAACCACGAGATGCTCGATGGTCGAAAAAACACTGCGACTGTCTAAAACACAGCTGCTTTATAAAACGATGAAAACACGTTTTGTGTTTATGCACAAAATTCAGTATTTGTGAAACACAGTTCTAGCTTTTGAAATGTTCCCAGTTTTACCTGCCAAAGATTTAAATGCCTCTGATGATGTGCTCTGAAGCTAAAGGCCGCGAGATCAGATGTGACTCTGCACAGACAGATCCAGCGCGTCGTCCTTCGCGCGCAGGGTTCGACCCAGCGTAACATCGGTTTTCCGTTCGGTTCAGCACATCAGCGCGTGTCACTGCAAAGGTGGCTGCTGATTAGTGGCTAACAAATTGCACAGCGTCGAGGGGCGGCGACCAAACATCTGTAGGACACCTGCAGCCGAGGATGCCAGGGTATGAAACATGGCTGGAAAAAAGGGACAGGGGGGTGTTTGGGAAAGGGAAACAACAGCAACTCTGGCAGGCGATTATCATAATTAAAGCCGCATCAATTAAAGGGGTCAATCACTGCGCGGCTGCCACCTTCCTCCGCAGATGGTGAAATTTGTTTAGTGCTGCCTCCTCCTTCCTGACGCCGCAGAGGGACGGAGGCAGAGCCGCACTTTCACCAACACTGTGATAAATACGCAGATGCAGGACTCGGCCCCGGAATCAAAACATGACGAGTTGAAGGCATTTATGGCGTTTTCCATCAGGTTCCAGCTCTCGATCCTAAAGGACCAATAAAATCTACGATAATTAATCCAGAGGAACTCCCACAGTCTGCCTTTTCCTGGCTTTGTGATAACACAGTTTCTACATAGTCAGTGCAACATGAATGTGCTGGCGCATTAACCGACGTCATTGCAAAACATGGATTAAACTTTGCAGCCTCTATTGGCCAATACAGAGTTTTAAGAGTCCTTTTCAGGCAAGTAAGAAGCTTTGTGTCGAGAAAACTTGAAACTTGAAAAAGAGCAAAAGAAAACATGAATAAATGCACGTTTTGTACATTTTTGGCCTCCGTTCAGTTTTAAATGTGCAAATTGAAAATGTGCACCAACCTACTGATGGGAAAATAGAGTCCAGATTAAAAATGGCTGTAGCTCAGCTGCTGTTAAAACTTTAGGATGCTACGAAGTGATGATATGGACAGATTGATTCATATATTGAAATGAGTTCTTCACCTCTCGGTGCTGAGGTCATGTGACCTTCCACCTGTGGTGATGTTATCAGGTGTGTGAGGCTCATAAATCAGTCTGCTCCAAACATCACTCGCTCCTTTGTGCTGTAAACTATTTTTCATTTAAAGCTGTTTTAATAAACTGTAAGTAGATGAAGTTAGATTCAACATGTATCAGTATTTTGTCTTGTGAAACTGCTGAAGCTGAATTTTCTCTCATCTCACTCGGCTTGAACTGACACGTCTCTCCTCTTGCAGGGAGACGCTGTGAACTCCGGTGAAGCAGGATTTGCTCTGCGTCCAGGACGTCCACCTTAGAACAGCGGGGAGCGATCATCCGCAGCAGGTTCGACCGAAGCTGAGACTTTCATGGGTGTTTCTGAACATATCAGGTGGGATTCAACCGTTTTCTCAGATTCTCTCGCCGTGAGGTCATCTCGCCGCCCAGTAAGAGCAGTAAACAAAAGGGGAGGAGCTGTAACTTTCCCTGTGGAGCAGAGTATAAAGGCGCTGCTGACCTGAGAGGGGAAGTGTGTGTGGGTGTAGCGGCCGCGGGGCCCCGGCGGGGGGCCGGCTTCCGCCCAAGATGAGGACTGACACCGGGGTTCAGGGGTTAATTTGTGTAACAGGCGAATTTGCATACAAATGAAAAATGACAGAATTTTTCTGTTCTCCGCAACTTTCAATGTCATCCGCATCAAGCCGGCCCTATCTGCCGCCCCCCCATCCCCCCTGCACGCCGTTTGAAGAATATTCATTACTTGTGAAGCTGGGGCACCTTGTTTGCTATTAATCTCCACCGCAGGTCAATGACTTAATTTGCTCAACTTTATCAGTGGTGCCATTCACTTTTTCTTTCTTCCTCCGCCCGTCCGCTCCCTTTGTAGCTTTTTCTAAAGTGTTCTCATTGCTTCTCTTCATAGAGGCCGGCTAAGCTTTTTAAAGCACAACAAAGGCACAGTAACTCTGGTCTCTGAAAGAGTTTTGAAGACATAAATGAATTACTTGAGAGGGAAATATACGCCGACCCTCTAGATTGCTCCTTCTTCTCTTCCCCCGCGACGCCCAACAACTTCTGGAGAGATTTCCACTCAAATCTCCCTTTTTTTCCTCCTCCCTCCGTCGCTTATTCTTGATTGGATTGATTGTTTTTCTAATCCAGGAGAAATTACTTGCAAAAAGGGGGTCACAGAATCACGGTGAAAGTAGTGACGAAAGGAGTGAAGCTTTCTCCTGAAGGGAAAACAGAAAGAACGTAGGTGAACTCTGCGTACAGTATCTGTTCAGATAAAACCACACAACAAACTGAAGCTATATTTGATCTTTAAACACGTTTACTGATAATTTCATGAGGCATGTTACATGGAGGTGGAACTGGAGTAATCAGATTATTGATCACAAATGAGTGCTTCCATATCTGTTTAACTTTGATGATCTGATTCTGGCTCGGTCGTTTGCATCGGATTTATTTAAGCTGCCGATGATGAGATGATGTTTAAGGCTGGAAAACCAAAACAATGAGCTGAAAGATGCTCAAACTCAAAGTTGCAGCCAGTTGATAAATGTCGGTTTGTCACGATGAGCAACATCTTTCATATGTCTTGTTTTCGTTCATGTTACGGGTGAAGAATCAAACATCGTCCAGTTGTTTGAATTCAGATGAAGAGTTGATAAATCACTTTCACCTCAGTCAGACAGAAGAAGACGTGCCGGAGTTTAGCTCCAGTGTGCATTTCAAACAATCAAGCTTTATTTAAACAAAGTATGTCAGCACATTTCACTTCCTCTGAAATAGACTAAAATGCTTACATTGTATATACATGGATTATACATTTCTTTTAATCCCTAATTAGTTGTTTAGGCTGAACTGACCAAACAAAGTGGAAGTGCGTGGTCGGATTAAATGATCCCATCTATACTGTGGAGTATTAAAGGAGCATTACACAATATCTGAGAGTCCATAAGTTTGTTTATCTCAAGATACGACGCACGTCTGGCAGAGCGGTGACGTTTGTTTACTATAAGCAATATTTGAGAGTCTGTAAGTGAATCCATACATGTGAGCAACATATTCTCGCGTTCGGCAAGTAAAGAAACGGCTGTAACTTTGCTTGTTTGCCTCCTGCAGGCGTCTTGAAATCAAAATTTCCAGCTTCATTAAATAGCCCCACTCCTCCTCCTCCTCCTCCTTCTCCTTCCAGGAGAGGAAAGTTGAAGGGGAAGGCAGAGAGAAAGTATAAAGCATAAAGCAAGAGAGTGAGAAAAAAAAATGTCTTGTGAACC
Organism: Holacanthus passer; assembly: GCA_025331565.1. Lineage (NCBI taxonomy): Eukaryota > Metazoa > Chordata > Actinopteri > Pomacanthidae > Holacanthus > Holacanthus passer. Next base: position 589,823 of record JAFREQ010000137.1, read on the forward strand.
ATTGTTTGGATCTTTATGCAAAAACCCCCTTTGCGTTTCAAACTCTTGATCCCCCATAGGCAAAGGAGAGGAGCGTATTGATCTGCGCTGAAAGGAGACGGCCCTTTCATCACGCTTCCTCCTCACCTTAGACGGCTTTGAGGAGGCTCCTTAAGGATCGCAGCACCCTCGCCTGGCTACCGGCCAGAGATTAGGGCGGCGATAACCTACCCAACCCTAATAGGTAGCGAACGAAAGCAGAGGCTGTCTAATTAGCGCTGATCAAAGCCGAGGACTTTATCCCCAAAACAAACCTGCACATTTGAATGTGCTTAGGAGACGGGAATGAAAAGGGTGGAGGAGGTGAAGGTGGAAGGAGGAGGGGAGAAGTTGGGAGGTTTTGAACTTCTTGGAGACGTAGTCCTTTTCTCTCTCTCTCTTTTTTTTTTTTTTTTTTTGATGATAATATGCACAGCCTCGCCCGTTCCCCATTTCTTCTCTTCTCCTTTATTTGCATGCAGATATGTAAGCACAGAGACGGCTGCGAGCGAGACGCAGAGGTTATTCATGAGCACGTCTTCCAACACACCTGTGCACATAAAACTGAATACGCCGCTCAGTTCTCTTGTCATGTTTTTAATGCAACGAAGAATATTGTTGTTTCATGTGTAGAGATGTTTCAGTGCTGCAAACTGAGGGACGGTAGATTTGTTTCTCAGCATTGATGCTTCAGAAATCCTCAAATCGGCGACTGCACTTTGACCTTCTTATCTCGTAATGATGCTCATCAATCACAGCTACTCTTTGTAGTTTGGTGTGTCATTGGAAGTTGCTTTAGACATTTTCAGCAGGTTTTTCAAACACAACAGAGAAATGTTTTGTTTGTTGTCAATGCATTAGTAAGATTCTCGAGAAAAGCAAACATAACTTGTGCATTTCCCTTGAGACACATAGAGCATAAAGACGACCGTGTCTCTTCCTTCATTGCTGATCTGCTGATGGACCCATTAGCAGCCGTTCAGGCAGCATCTGTCCTCGAGTCTTTCCCCGTTGGTTTCCTTCTGCAGCTCGAACCACAATGAAGTCATAAAGCTTCAAAAAGCCCAACGTGCCGCCCGTCTGACTGCACTTTGAGATAAGAATCTTTCTGCGCTGGAAAAGACGCCAAAAGTCATATGTGAAAGCAATTAGTGTGATTGCATGGAGGAAGGAGAAAAGTGCAAATGTGTCACTGCTTAAGACATCATACAGTGAAGTGTCTGGCTTTTCGGCGGCGGTGCGCCGAGGTTTGAGCGTCTGGACCCGGCTGGAGATGAAAACCAGCGGCGGCCGACACCACATTTCCTGATCGGCTTCAGTTTGACCTCTTGTGACCTTTCGAGCTTCTCGCCCTCACGTTGCCTCTTGTTTTTGTTTTCATCAGCCAATTTGTTCCCGTTCATCACGTCATCTAATTTGCTCTTCCAAGTGTTTTCTTCATTAGTCGCCATTTCTGGCCAAGAAGCGGCAGCAAACGTGTCGAACCTCATCCCATTTACTGTCAGACGTCTCCCACAAGTTTGATGCAAATGTACAAATTGCCACGACTGTGAATGTATTTGAAATTTGATCACATTTCATACTCGGCCTCTGCCCCCAGAACTTCACACGCCATCAAAAAAAACATACGACGCCCTGAGTTTCCTCCTAATGAATTCCTGATAAAAGAAAGTTTATTTCTCCATATTTTCACTTTTTGTATTACATTTACACATTTGCAGCCACCGAGCCATATGTGCCGTGTCCTAATCTTAATGGAAGGAGCAAATTTTGTGCAGTCAGTTTTGCATACATTTCCCAAAATATTAGATGCAAGTGTTTGGCCTCACAGCTCAGGAAAGTTCACTCGTCTTAACGCACGAACTTGATGAACACTTTTTTTTTTTTTTTTCTCTCATGCTCTGATTCCTCTTTGCTCTGTGTTTGAGATCACGTCTACCTGTGATCCTGCAAACACGTGTTCCCCGCAACATACACTCTGCTAAAGCGGCTGTCAGCTTCTGTTTTGTGCCACTATACAATCCTGGATGTTGAAATTTGAATTTTAAGCATTCAGCACCCTCCTGAGAATTTAAATGAACCCTGCGTTTGGATCATATCAAAGAAAAATGAGGAATTTCACGCCCTGTAAGGCAAAATAGCAGCCAGGGAAGTCATATGAGTTCAGTATGTGTATGTCTGTTTATTCACGTCTGTGTGTGTGTGTGGCCAACATGCGGCGTGTGTGTGTGTGTGTGTTGGAGGGAGGATTATTACCCATTGCCTCCGTGCATTAAGCCTCCCCTCATCCAGTGCCAAAGGCCTGACCCAAATATGGCTGAAAGACAACATGTGACCTGCTTAGCGTTTCACCCCCGGCTCCGTTCGCTCCAGGCTGCGGTGGCGGCGGCGGCGGTGGTCCGGTGTAAAGAGGGGGGGTGTTGCCGTGTGCAGGGAAGGTGGAGAGGTGGGGGTTGTGGGGTTCAGTCTATTAGTGGGAGAAAGCACAGATGCCGGCAGATGGCTAACATATTGTCCAGAACTGACCCGAGCGCAGAATAATTACTGGAAAGTTCAGCGCTCTCAGGTCTGCAGCCCGACTTCACCTCCGGTCAGCGACGGTTGGAGACCGAGTGGAGAAATTAACAGTAATGAGCAGAATTAGTGTAAAATGATTCTGTTTATTGGTTTAAACGTGAAACTTGACAGAACACCTTCAATCAAAATTAACAAGGTGTAATGTCACATGTTTGTGGACACGAAGTCGACGTTGTTCAGCTGCTCCTCAGATAAAAACAAGATGCTTTTCTTCCCACAACCTTTTGTGATGACGATGAAAATTATTGCAGGTTTGAAGCGATTGTACTTTAAATTACAACACAGTTGCCGGAAGTTTCAAAAGAAAGTTTTAGTGCCAGTATCTTGTTTGCAGCTGCAGCTCTAATCAGGAGTTTTTAAAAGATATAAAAATATGAATGTGTTTCTACAACTTTAGCCACTTAACGAGACAAAAATCTGAGAACAGTCAGTTTGTCTTCCTCCTAGTTTGAACTCAGAGACACTAATTTCTAAAAAATGTTGAGACAAGTTGATTTCCATTGGAAACAAGTTGAAATTTTCTTCCTGCCCAGGCAGATATTTTGTGAAAATAAGGTTTCAGGACTCATTTATAGACAGGAATGAGTCGATAAGATGGAGATTTTTGCGGCGATAAAGAGCAGAAGTGCAGTTATGAAAGCTTTTATCGAAGAGCAGTAATGTGCTGCTCACTTCAGAGGTGCACGCTTATGAGGTGTAACATTAAATCTGTGAACGCTCCTGCTTAATGACCATAAAACTGCAGCTTTAAAGCACTTAGTGATTCCTGTTATTTGTTTCTAAAAACACACCGAGCTTCTTATGAAAATCTGACTGATTTCATCCTCCTGTTTCAAATGACTGTGCAGCCGTTTGTGGTGCAGAAGCATAAATAAGAGTAAGGAAAAGTAGGAACAAATTACTGCAGATTCACACATGCAACAATTTCTACTTGTGCACTTTTGTGGCGGCCGCTCGTTGCTGAAACTGAGCTGTTTATGAAACTCTATCTTGTGATCCACCCCTCCCCGATCGCACACACACACACACACACACACACACACGGATGCAAATGTGTCTTTTGGCTATGAAAAAGCTGTCTGTACTCATTTGTAGTCTCCGGCCCGAGGATAAATCAGATCACGGTGATGGCGGCTGCCTCCTCCTCCTCCTCCTCCCCGGCTCGTGGCTACTGGCCCAGCCGGGGCCCAGGTAGCGCCGGAGGGGGCGCCGTTCAGTCAGCAGGCTGCAGATGCTGCTCTCCATTTGGGCTCCGCGTCCCCCAAACGTCCCCGATGCCAGGAGACCAGACGCATTACAGCCGGAGTGACATTAAAACCAACAGAGAGGAATGCAAAGCCCTGAACTCCCCGCGCAGCTCGTCGCACGACTCTCCACGTTAGAGTTATGAGTAAATATAGCTCTATTACGCCCTCAGCGGCAGCGCGCACACGCAAATGTATTGTTTATGTAGCTATAATACGGATCTGGCCCTCATTGATGTCTCGTCGCCGGAATTTATTCACCGGCGCACAATTGATATGGATCGCGAGTCGACCTGCGACAGTCTGCAGACATTAATGTAAACAAGGTTGATGTTTGCCGAGGCGCAGTTATCAGCGCACGGAGGCGCTTTCAAAGCAGCGTCCACAATAACAGACAAAACAAGCCCGTGGCCCAACGGCGGATGAATATACATTAACTCGTAGCAGCGCTCCCCCTTTTGAAAGGCCAGAATTCATTTCATGCTAATGATAATGACAATAATTCACAATGGACAAGAAAGGAGGCCTCGCAAAACAACTGCGTTCCCCTCTTAATATGATCAGTCGTGATGATTCTCTCCACGATAATGATTCATCAAACGATTCTGCGGCGGTCACAAAAGGGCTCAAGTCATTAATAAAAGAACAGAGTCAAAGCACCTTGGGGATCTTTTTTTTTTTCTTTCTTCCCTCTCCCTGCATTTGGACCTACTTATCATTAAAGCGAGTAAAAAGTGACTGCTACATCTGAATGAAATCTCATTGTTGGATTTCAAGATGTGAATAAAATTCCATTTCAAATTAGGCCCCATTAGCATCACTAAGAGTCGTAAGATTCGGGTGACCTTTTCCTTCCAGATATCTGGATCTTGGAAGTTTTTCTCTCCCCCCTCCCTCGTTTACAGAAGTGAAGGGAAGGTCTTCTCTCTTTTTTTTTTCATCTCTCTTGCTTTGGATTCAGGACGATGATGAAGCTGCAAATAGAGGTTTGACCTCCAAATAGAGAAATCTAACATTTGAAGAAGGTGACACCTATTTTTCTATTTTTTACAGAACAGTGTAAAAACCAAAGCTGCGTTGATCCGTCATGTTTAGATTATCCATCTCTGGTTTGATCTGATTGATCTGATCTGATACAGTTTTGTCAATTTTACACATTTAATTGTCTCGTTTTACTCGTTTCTTCAGTTTTCATTCTTTTTACTTTTAATCATAAAGATCACTTTACGATCTAATGAATGTTATAATTGTAGCATCCTGCATCTTTTGAGCTGAAACTAAATTGCTCAAATATGTTTTGCTGCATTTTTTTTTCTTATCATTGCAGCAAACTGATTTAATTGTAACGTTTGACTCTTGAATTTTTCTGTCTTGGCTGTTGCACCTGTAGGATCCACTTTTCAATCCTTCTGGCTCCTATTGTTGGACAGTGACAAGCTGCGTGATAAAGACGGGTTTGAATCAGAATTTAGTACGAAGCATTTAGAGCTGGAAGGTTGGATAACGGTTTGTTTTAAAGCCAGAACAAAAAGGAAGTAATGAAATGGACATTTATTCATCAGATATTTTCAAAGGGCCTTGGACTTTATTGCAAATGCACTTGTTTGTTGGAATGAACTCGGATGAGAAAGTAGGACAGGAGGAGAGGAAAGGAGGGAGCAGAGGAGGAAGGAGGGGGGGGCAGAGGTTCGGAGGTCAGACCAATAAACAAACAACGCATCGATTTCCTGCCGCTCTCCGCCGTTCCTGGGGAAACCCCCTCGCCTCCTCCGTCCGGTTCCACTCATCTGCACTTATGTTAAAGACAGTCCTCGCTGGAGGAAGCCCGCCCTCCCCCTCCACGCCTCCCCCGCCCCCTCCTCCCTGGTTAATAGCATCCTTCGGACATCTCCCGGGGACGGAGCATCTGAGGTAAACCACCACCAGAGATTGGTAATCATTTTATGAGAGGGAGTCGGAGCCGGAGAACTGGCCGGGCCTGCGGATCCGGAGCTCTCATGAACATACATACATGAAGGAAATAAACAGCGAAGCAAAGCGAGAACTCTTTATATGTTAACCTGCAGGTTTGTTATTTGAACTTATAAACCCATAGAGACCCATTTAATTTTGTAAATAACAACGTGTCATGTCATGTCCAGATATTTTCAAAAGAAAACACCAAATCAACCAAAGTGAAAGTGTGAGGTCTTTTTTTCTAGAGACTGAAAAAGGCAATGTTTATCTTTTCTGGAGTTTCCATTTTGCAGTTTTACACCAAGAACTAAAATGTAAAACATGTTTGCAACTGTCCAAATTTTAAATTCACCAAGTTCACAAAAGTAAGTGTAGTTATTCACCATATGCATCATTTTGAAGACGTCCCATCTTGTGCAAACTGTCAATCTGAAAAATACTTCAGATCAGATGGAGAAGCTGGCGTGCTTCTGTCCCCTCGTGGACCGGGACACTCGCTTGACCCCAAAACATCTGAACAAAGATGAGGAGGCGAAAGTCATTCTGGGAAATGTGATGCAATAAGAACAAGACAAGGCAGGTGACTGGAAAATGGCTTCACCCAAACCAGTAAATTTTGCGCCTCATCACAGAACAAGTGAACGGCGTGAACATCAGAGATTAATGACATCCAACAGTAATGCAAGGTGGACTCTTTCTCCTCGGGGGCCGACTGGCAGGAAATAACCCCACACCTTCATTTCTCTCTTTAATTTCACGATCATAAAGTGCTGAGCTTTCCTTCCCCTCTTGTATTTTCATGCTATAGCCTCTCCTCCGCCACAAAAGTAGAGAAATGGAAAAGCTTTTTTTTCTTTTTCCTTCCCTGTGTTTTTAATCCCTTTGCACCCTAATTGGCCTCTCTTTACTGTGAAGTGAGTTCAATCTGCAAGCAGATAAAACAAGTGTTGGGTGAGGGCGCAGGCACCGTGGCACTGTGTTCCCAAGCATGAAGTGAGCGGTTTTGAACTAATATCCAAGCCTTTGCAATTAAAAGACTCCAGAGTTGTTAAAGTAACTTCCTTTTTTTTTTACTCTCTCCTCAAATGCTGCCTCACCTATTCCTGCTGTAGATGAGACGTCGATAGCCGCTCTCAGATCTGCACCTCGGACTGATTACGGCCGAGGATTCGTGCCTGTTTACTTGCCGTTTGCAGCCCAAACACAGCCTTTCATCGCGGCCGTATCAAGCGGTGCGGCAGGCGACGGCGTGCGTGACCCTTTGGAAAGGCAGAGAATGGCGACGGGAGCCTTTGTGCCGGGCGATTTCTCCCGACGCTTCGGCCCACCCATTGAAACACAATGGCGCTGTTGTGTCGGTACTAGGATTAGCAACGACTGGTATCGATCCTGTGCTTCTTTCTTCCTCTGTCTGAACGAGCGGCCGCTCAATACCTGCATGCTTTGACTTCTTTGTGGTCGTCTCTCAACTGATTCTCTAATGTTTTCGCTGGGAATGCAGGAAAGGTTTGATACGAAGAGGCAGCCATGTCTGACTTAAAGACGCTCTTCAAGAGCAAAGGAGCAAGGACGAGAATTATTAATTTGCAAATATCAGCCTGGTCTTAAAGATTGATTTCAAACAGTAAGTGAGTTTTAGTTTGTTGTGATGGTCTGAAACAGGATGTCAGGTCCAGTTATTGCATGTGTGCAATTATAAAATGGTAAACATCAGTAATATAAGACGATATCAGGCTTTGATAAACACATAGTAATTGTTGGTAGGATCAGTTGGATTTGGCATTAATAAATATATTTAAGACCCTTAAATCTACAAACATGGGACGATGCTGTTTGTGGCGTCCAACAACAGTTGTCGGTGCAGCAAAATCAAAATATTCTTTATGAGCAGACTTTAAGTGCAGTTCATGTTGCACAGACTTTGTATATTAAAGTGTAAACACAGAACTCTTCATGCACTTAAATCATTATCAAGAAATTGCATGACTCACACGGAAGTTAAGTTTTGGCAGAACACGTTGAAACAGCTCGTCACTACGTGCCAGATTAACTGGAGGGCACATATAATACTCTTTAAAAGCCTGTTTGTTGCTTTCATGTTCATTTAAAGCCTGAGTTATGAACTGGAAATATCTAACAGCCAGTCGAGATCCAGATTGTTTTGCCACAAATTTTGGCTGCGGTGCCATAATATCCGTTTATTCATTTGTTTGTCTGTTGACGTTATATGTTTGCTTATTTATCTGTCTCTTTATTTTTTAATGAGTTGAAAATCCACCAGAGAATCCGGGCGATGAAACTTTAAAACGTGTACAGTAGCAGCGAGGGGGAAAATATTTACATTGAAGCCGGCCACAATCTCAGAAGATCCTCAAATGTAGGTTAGAACTGCAAAGTTAATATGCAAATGTCCTTATCTGCTGGGATTCACAAACAACCATCATCCTGATTGATTTAATAAACTGCTTTTATCTTTCAAAGTGTTAATTAGGAGAGATGGGTCTCGCTTTGAATCTCGGCTTTCTGTGGCACATTTGAGAGCTTTCAGACAAAGAGAAACTTTCCGTCCCTTAACATCTCTGAACTCGCAGCTTCTTCAGCGTTTGGTTGTTGTTTCTCGGCCTCAAAGCTTCCTGCGAGGTTTAGTGAAGAAACGGCGACGTGTCCGTGTCGTCTGTCACACGTATGAATGCTTTTATTTGCATGTGCACATGTCGTCAAACCCTGGAACATACGGATGATTTCAGATTCTGATTAAGAGCCTTCATCTCTAAGGCTCCATTCCTGATCTCCAAAAGAAAGTCTTTCTTAATTTAGTTTAACTTCACGTTGCTCAGACATAAAGAAGAGCTCACACCTTCATTAAGCTGCCCGTCGTATCTGCAGTCCTGCCAGACTTAACTGAGGGCCTCGGAAATCAAAATCAAAAGATCCTATTGTCAAAAATAGTGATGAAGGATTCGGTGATTGCACTTTTCCAAATATTGATATCAGAAATTGTTAATATTGAGATAATGGATCCAAATATCAGCCAAACCCTGAATAACAATACAACCAGGTAAAGTAAATAATGAATGTATTTATTTATGTTCAGTCTGTTCAAATCAAATCTGTGCCTGGTTTCATTCTGACAACAGTATATTTCATTTTTGCACAAACATGTTTTCCTGCCTGGATTCAACCTTGCTTTCATTTGCAAAAGACAAATTTCCATGACGCAAGAGTTGACGCATCCTCCCGGCGTGAGCGCGTCTGTACGGAGGTTCGCTCTTCGCTGGATTCGCCGTACAGGTGGAGAGGTGGTCGGCCTGGAAGGAGCCAGCAAACATGACGCAGGTGCGGCGCTTGGCTCCGGCTCGCAGGCAGCAGCCCGTGTGTGTGTGTGTGTGTGTGTGTGTGTGTGTGTGTGTGGCTCGTCGCTGCCAACCTGCAGGGCACGAGAGTTCACATTGCGAGGCGACATACTGACGAGCTGCACGCCAGTGACCAGAAAAACAAGGGGAAAAAAGGGATTCCCCTCCAGTCAAGGGAACCACGACATGAAGCGGTGGAGCTGCCAAGACCCCCGAAACCAAAAAAAAAAAAAAAAAAAACCCGGACATGTCTGAAAGCTTCTCTCGTTCGTGCATGTGTCTCACGGTATCACACAGTTTTGATCTCATCCGGTCGGACACTTTGAGGGAATATTTTTCTCCCCGCCATCCCAAAGCAATCTGAATAATTTTCAACTGCATATTTTAACTCTCAATCCATCTTTGATGTCTTATTTGTGTGATTATGTCTCCCTGCTTGCAAAAAAACAACCAGTACGCACCGACTGTCAACCACTCGTGGCACTTTCCTCCTTTTTTCTTTCTCCCCTTCGCACGGTTGGGACTGTTTTTCATTTTGAAAAAAGGGGGATCAAAGCAAACTCCCTCATGCTTCACTTCGAGTAAACACGAAATGGACGAGATGAAGAAACTTTAAAACATTGTCGAAGGGCGTCCTGTTGAATCCGAGCCTCTCGTGAGAAGACGTCGCTTGTCTTTAAGCGAGTTCAAACTTTTTTTTTTTTGTTTTTCGGGCGTGGGCGGCCATTTTAACCTGAGCAATTAAAGCCGAGACAAAGCGCGCAGGCTGCAGAACGGCGGCGTCAGCGACCGCGCCACCTCTAATTATTGACTGGCCTCTGGCTCGGCGGCAAAAAACCTTCATTATTCTTCTTCCTGTGGTAATTTGTATTTGCCTGACATTCATCATATATTGTTGGTAACCTTTAATTCATCTGCTGTTAGCACTTTTGTCTGCTGAAGTCAGGCCGGTCGTCCTCCTGCAAATGGAGGAACTGTAAATTGGCAGCGTGGAAACATCCCCAAACTTTACAAAGAACACACGCGACAC
>JAFREQ010000137.1:605000-735616 GCA_025331565.1 Holacanthus passer
AGCTCCAGGATCCGTCTGCACATGACATCACCGCCGCAGTGTGTCGGCTTAACGAGAGGCTGCCTCGCGTCGGCTAATTGGAATTGAGGACGACAGAATGATAGAAAGAACATGTGGAAGTTTCAGGGTGGAGTTTTCCTTTAAATACGGACGTACAGGACTTTATGTTTCCTTTGGCAACATCACACACAGTGGATTTAAAGGGGATTAATCAAATATGCCGTGTGGCCAAAAGTATGTGGACGGTGATGTGAGAGCGTTTGTTTATGGCTCAATGACATGAAACAGGAAACAAACACTGTTGTTGAAAATATGATGTATAAGCACAGACGTGTCCAATCAGTGTTTCTTTAGTTTCTTATAAGGAGCTGATATCCTGCAATACTGTTAATATTATATTGATTACAGAGGCCGATCAATACTGGCTTTCTGATATTGATCCTTCAAATGTAAAAGATAAAGACAGATATCGACTCCTGCAGGATGTTGTGCCGTTAAAAAATAAACTATAAGTCAGAGCTGCAGTGAAAACTTCCCCCACCAGCAGGTGCGTTGTCGGTTTTTCAAAGAGCTGATTTTGTCGCCAACATCATAAAGTTTTCTTTTGTTTTGGGAGCATGAAATTGGTTAAACTGCTTCATAACGTCATCGTTAATAGAACAAAATATTAGAAAGTTGTGTCAGCTGATAGGAAGCCGTCTGTGAGCTCCGGGCTGAGTCCCGCCTGCCGATCCGCGTCGTTCGCACCGTGTTTAATAGGAATTGTCACATTTTTGCGCGTTGCACCGTCAGAGAGCCGAGGCCCGCTGACCCAGAACAAACTAAATTACAGTTACGTAATGCTCGGTGCTGACTGACTCTATTTCTGGTGCTGATATTTGAACCAATTAAACGCTGCCTATCAGACTTGAAGGGTGTCTGGTTTTCTTCAAGTTCACTGTGATATGCGAAAAACATAATTACTGAACATGCTGCGGAGAGAAAGTGACATATGTAAAAAAAAAAATCTTCTTGGAGGAAGTTTTGTCCCAAATGTGCAGAATTAGAGGAGACGTCTATTTGAGCAACATTGGAAACAGCAAATTTGTTTTGTAGCATTGATGCATTGATGAGACAGAGACAGCAAAAAGAAAATCTTAATGTATTAGGTTTTTATTGCTGCAGAGAAGCAGGAGAAAAAAACCATTTTGATGCATCAATAATCGTTTTCTAATCAGAGTCAGAGTTGAGTCGTGAGGTAACTCGAGATCGTACGTTCTCATCATATTTATCCCTGAGAGACAGGAAGTTGTGTCCTTTGTGAATCAGCCTGTGCGATCGCGGTTACCCATAATGCCCCTGTCCACCTCAGTCCACAGAAACATCATATCTTTGAGGCTTAAAAGTTCCTGTTTGTCATCTAGTTCGCTGCTTATAACTTTAAGGGTTTTATTACTTATTATTATTTAAACTGACGATCAGGGTCGTGCACACTTTTTCTTGATAAGTCAAAAATCAAACACCTGAAATTATATATTCTATAGCTTTGTTCCACAGTTGGTATTTATGCTCCATATGTGCGGCAGGATTGGATGATTAGCTCGGTCCACCTCGAGCAGCTCGGCCTCGCTCTTGCTCCTACGAACGGGACTGATGCAGATTGATGGGCAGTAAACGCTTCGCCGTCTGATGCGTTCGGTCATTATTGCAGCGCCTTGTTTTTTTCTTTAGCAAAGCTGGAGCGAAAGCCTCGAGTGCCTCCCTGCTCATATTTATCAAATCTTCTGTGTTCTGCCGGGTGAAGTACACCTTCCCTGGCTCCTTTTACCGATACACATATTTTAACAGGACGCAGGGAGTCCAATTATTTGCCCACTTCTCACTTGTGTTCCTGGAGAGCCCCACTCAAGTGATTGGCTGCTGAAATGCACACTGACATCTATTTCTCATTCATGTGCGCCACACTTATTCCCACCAACAGTAATTTCTAAACTGATTTCCCGCACAGACTCACCTCGAGTGCCTGCAGTCACTTCTTGTCAGGGCATGAAGCCGGTAACGCCAAACTACGGCAGCAGAGAGGAGGGAAAAAAAAAAAAACAAGCAGAAAACACAATTTCTAATCTCACACCTTCACTTACTTTTGATGAGCCCTGAAGCGGAGCTGAATTAATGCCAGACCTGGATACCTCAAAAAGTGGCAGAAAATTGAGCTGTTGCCTGTCTGAATCACTTCGCCCCTAACTGCTGTCTTTACAGGTGGTTGGAAAATAAATCTTCTAAACAACCGCTTTGCAAAAATTCACCAGCAGCCGTTAAAATTCATGCAAAGAACTTTCCTTTTTGGACAAATGCGGACGCTGTTTAAGCGAGCCGTGGAAGGTTAATTCACCCCGGCGTCCTTGCATAATATCTGCCGCACGATGACAGCGAGGCGACACGGTGGCAGCCGCTTGATTGACAGTCACTTAGGGGTGTGCCATTTAACCACGGTGACCTTCCTCACATGTCACCGCCCTTATGAAAAGGTCACCCTTGTTGCACTAATGAGTCATCTGATTTCACCAGCGCATGACTGTCTGATGCAAGTAAACAGTTGTGTTGAGCAGAATTTCACAGTTTGGGTGGAGTCGGACGGGTTCGACAGTCAGACAGGTGGAGGGAGGCCGTTTTTAAATCGGCGTTTTGGGATCCAGAAAGTGTTGCGTTCAGGTTCTGTCTTGAAAAGTGTGGAAAAAAGGACAATGCGTCGTTGCTGTATCACGTCTGATCATCTTCTGTTCTTTGCTCTGTTCAACTTCCTCGTTGCTTGATGTTTCATAGCTTGAATTTAAAGAAGGTGTCACGAACTAAATTATTATCAAAAATGAGGAATTGCTAAACTGTTTTAAACCAGTTGTGACCCTGACTGAAACTGAAAGTTATCAACTTTACATGATCCAACAAGATGAACTTAGCTTTAGCTCCATTTATCTTCCTCCTGTTTTGTGTGATAAAGCAAAACAGAAACTGAAAACCTGTCCAGTCCTTGATCGACTGTTTTGCTTTTGCTAATTACAAGTATCTACAAATGCATGTTAGTATTCATGAATGTCAAAACTGAAGCAGAGACTGATCTTGATCTTCAAAAAACTGCCTACATTTCCCATAATGCAACTGGCAACCCTCAGCTCACAATCCATACGTCTCTTATGTATCTAAATTCTCGTCTTTCTTCTCTCGTCCTTCTCTGACTCTGCCTCTAATCGACCTGTCCGTCAGCGTTGTGAAGAGCACGATCCTCATGTCGAGCTAAAATCAGCCACACTGTTATTCTGTGCGTTTATGAACTGGAGCCGCGCAGCAAACATCCGTCAGTGAGGCCGTGAAGCTGGAGCGTACGAGCGCTGCTTTCATCGCCATCCATCTGCTCCGACCTCCTCTTTGCTCCGGGCCTTTCGTCCGCCATGTCACAAACGCTAACACAGGAATTAGCAGAATAAGCAGATATTATCTTACAACTCCATAATGGAAGCACAGAACTAAATACCTCGAGGAAATTGCATAAACAAAAAGGTAATTGATTCCAGCAAGCTGCAGGTGGACACTTAATTACAGGAAATTTATTAAGCAATGTCCATTAATCACATTGACATGTGGTTATTAAAGGGATGCACAGTTTGCACTCGCCGGATAATGCAGTGATATTAGGACGAGACGCTGAACCAATGGGATTGTTCTGCGCGGACAAGAGGCCTAAACGTTGGTTAATTCAGATAAATAGGAAGAGGACGTGTGTTTATATGTACTCACACAGATACATGCAGTCAGAATACACGGACTGTGTACTGTTACTGCTAATTCTGTGTCTACAACTGTCGTAAAAGTACTGATACTACTACTACTAGTACTGTACTGCTACTTCTCCTACACCCTGTCTAAATTCGTAGTATTTCTGCTACTGCAACTTTTACTATTACTATCACCAGTACTATTAATACTTGTACTTGCTTACCAACCTAAATACTACGTGTACAACTGCTGATGCTTATTTCAATTCACATTCAGAAAATAGAGCAATGTGCAAATTATGATATATGCTCATACAGTACTACAGTGTGTGTACAAATACACTTGCACCTGCATATGCAGTACTCACAGTTCACAGTTTTCAAGTGTTTGTTGATGTGGTTTTCAACCAGTTTACCTCATGTGAAGAAGGTAAATAAACAGATAATGAATAATAATAAACACAGTTCTGATGATGTAAAATAATGTTTAAAATACTTTCGGTTAAAAAAATACTCTTTAGTACTTATACTACTACCATTACTACTCCAGTGCTGCTGCTATAGCAGAAATGTCCACTGTTACTAGGAAACCTCATGAATGAGACCGCGAACGTCACATATTATATTTCAAACGCTCGCTATAAATAAACTATGTTAATGAAACTCAACAAGTTGAGAAGTTTGCAGAAATGGTAAAAGCAGACTTTCAGGTCTGTGACGTTAATCCTCACTGACAGACTTCTCTCTTTCCAAGAACCTGTCTGCATCCTCCTGAAGGAGAGACTCGGAGAAATTGGCCTTATTCCCCACACACTCCGAGGCAAGTGGCAATTAAAGCGCTGATTAACGTGAGGCCGCTCTTGAACACAACTTCATAGGAGTCTGACAGAACAGTGGGGAGACGGGGAGATAATTCAGAAATCTCCTGACCTTGTGCTTATTATCTCCGGCTAATGACTGTTGCTGCTGCCGTCGGCCTCCTGATGAAGCAGGAACCTGCTCAACCTGTTTGATTCCTTTTATTCATTTTGCACATTTTGTTCGATCCTGTATTGGTTTTATATCCAGAAGAAAATATTAGGAACGTCTCATCCTCGGGGCCTCGCCTGTTTATATAGTGCTGATTTTCCCAGGTGAATATCAGGTTTCATTTAGACTGTAAGTGAAATGAATCAATTATTTGTTTTTCCTCAAAATGACACATCAGAATAAGTTTATATTAATTATGACTGAGGCAGGATGGAAAAGAGTTAATGACCAAAAAATCATCCTCGTATCTTCACAACCTTTTACAATCTGAGACCAAATTCAAAGATTACACCAGACATTTTGTGTGTTTGAGCCCAAATACAACACAATGTAAACACATTCCTCTCATTACTATCACTGTTTAGTGTTTGTATTCAATCTCGTGAACGGCTCATTGCACGAGTGGAACATGGTCTCAATCACAAAATATAAAGTGTCTCTCAAAATTCATGAAACTACAAGAATGAAAATGAGTTTGCACACTTTGTAGTAAATATTTTAAAACTTGTCAAATTCTGCCTCGTTGCTTTTAAGTCTTATAAAAAGCTCTTTGAATTGTATTGTTGTTGAAGGGCTTGGCTTCAGTGAGTGATTTTCCTACATCACCCAGAATGCAATTCTTCATCAAGAGCCTTCTAGTTCTTGCAGTTTGGTTGTAGGTTTGATAAGTTTCTTGGAGCTGGGAGTCAGTTTCCTGCTGCACAGCTCAGAGTTGGTGCGAAGCGACAGCAGCCGGTTGATTCATTCTTATTGATCCGTGATGTGATCGAATCTATTATGGTTATTTTTCGCTGTGGGCCAGTTAAACGCCTCCTCATTAAACACGGGGTCTCAGTTGGCGCCGCGACCTCGGGGTGAAGCTTGTGCATCCGGTCGACTGCGGGAACCAGCGACGGCCTCGCACGCCTCGGTTTGATCCCGTAACAGATTGATACGGCAAATAGGAGCTGACATGCATTGCTAAAGATGCCAATGGTAATTAATTAGCATCTCATTTTGTCCGCGGCACAACAGGATGTGGAGCTTGCTTCTCGATGCCATTTCCCCCCTAGGCCTCATATTATCAGGGTCAAAATCCCGGCTCCGCGCTCTGAGGGTCGCTTAATAAATTGAGGAGGGCACGTTGACAGTCACATTTTCATGGCGTGTCCCTGTCTCGCTGGTTCCCGGCGCCCCTGGCTATGACAAGCGGTCCCGGCTTCGCTGCCGTCCAACGCAGCTCAGGAGATCAAAAGGCGGCGAAGGGGGAGTTATTAGCTGAGAGACGTTTCTGACATTTGGCCTGATGGAGATGGAAGGAGGTCAAACACAACTGAGGAGGTTTAGTGTTTTTAAAATTTTAAAGTAATGACTCGCCTTCACCAAAATAAGAGCTTTTAGTGTGGATGTTCTTTCCCAGCATCAGATATAAGAAGGTCAAAGTTCAGAGATGACGGGAAGTGAAGGCTGTGTTTCAGGGAGGCAGTGAAGGACGCTGCACCTACGTTGATGCAGTATTCAATAAAAGATGTGACCTGTTCATTAGAGGCTGAACTCGGATCAGTTCGTGTTTTAGTTGGGGAAAAACAGGTCGTACGTCGAACTAGAAAGATGGAGTCATTTATGCATTGCAGCAAAAATATTTTTAACAAAGATGAAGAAGAAAAAACAAGGTTGATACACCTGGAACAGATGAACAGATGTTGGGCAAAATGAAATAAGAAGCTACGTAATAAAATATCGGAAACGCATCAGAACAGCTGTGAAGCAGGTTGTATTTTATTTAATGCAGAATTAAATAGAATTTAATTTATTTTTGTAGGCAAAATACCTGAACCTGATCGTTTCGACAGACGATTATATTCTTAAATGATCTTGTTGTGTTCTTAGTTGCACATGTAATTCTTTATTTCCTGTTTTATTTCATGTGTTTAGAATACTGTTTGGACCTAATAGTTTTATTTGGCTGCACATTTTCACTTATCACATTGAAGCTAATCTCGAATTACAAAGTCTGAACAAATTCAGCTGAGCTCAGGAGGAAAAAAAAAAAATGTTTTTCAGGACTTATCGTGCTGCTGTTCTGTTTTCATTCCTCCATGCATTTTTAAAGTTACTGAGTTTAAACAAATCCCCAGGGGTCGCAGGGTTCTCGACATGTTACGGCACTAAATGACCATGGAAAGTTTGAATTCAGGTACGCAAAAGAAAAACACCCAAATTGCAGTTACAGGCATTTTCCATGACAGCAGCAATCTAATCCTGTCTTTTTTTCTTCTTTTGGGGTAAGATGTTTTTATAAACCCCTCGGGGTTTTCGTTGCCTCAACCGCACTCTGTTTGTATCCCTCCTTTTTCCTCCTTTCTTTCTTTTTTTTTTTTTTCCGGCAGGGTGTGTGTGTGTGTGTGTGTGTGTGCGAATAAACTAAAAGCTGCAGCGAAGCTCAGAGGTGGAAAAAGGGAAGAGATGACAAAAGACAGAAGAGCAGAACTGATGTGTTTGATCAAATTATGGCTCTGGTTTGGACCAAACAGGCGCACGGCTTAGCCAGATTCCAGCGCTATTACATTCATTTTTAACCTCAACAACCCTGTCAGAACCCCAGCTTTATCAGGCACTTCGCTCTCCCCGCTCTGCAAATTACACAAATCAATATGACGGCTGACATCAAGAGGACTCGCGTCGACAAAAGCGCCGTCCTTTAACATTTGAGGCCGAGCTGCTGTTTACCTGTAGGCCTTTGAGTTTTTAGGTCACTGTTTTGTAAGGACTGCTCTTGCTCTCTGGGATCAAGAGAGAGGAACAAAGGCTAAAAACATTTGTTGTGAATTAAGTCTTCAGGGGAAGAGGGTTGAAAGAGAAAAAGCACCTAGGCTGCGGCCTGACGAGTGAAGGGGGTACAGTAGGTAGATTGAAGCGTCCTGCCTCTGCCAACCGCACCGCCGCAGTCAGATACTGTGGCTTATTGGATCCAGGCTCTGCGGATTTGGGGGAACGAGGCACGGCTCGCCCGCCCAGTCAAACCACAACAGAAGGCATGAAAACAAACTTCTCAGAATAGCAGTCCTCTCCGTAGTTTGGCTGCCTGTTCAAAGATTTGTGGGGAGATGTTTGATCTTAGTTCAATAATCAGCCGTTTTTGTCCAAAGCTGCAGCGGGCGACTCGGCGCTCTGGTGTCTCCAAACGGCAGCGAGAGGCAACTGCCTGAACTTTAAAGGTGCAATAAAGCTGCAGCTCTCACCTCGTGGCTACAGGCATTTTTCACCTCACTGTCCTCCTGTGGTTAGTCTGCAGCCTGTCGGTCACCTCAGCGGGCCGCAGGTCGACCCGGCCGAGCCTGGATCCTGTCTGCTTTGAATTTAGGGTGCGAGAAATTTAGTAGATGAAACAGTGATGTGAAACAAATCTTTAGCTGTTAGGATTGTTTTTCAGAGGCCGGACTCCTTCAGTGGTTTCTAGGGCTGGGACCTTGCATTCCAAAAATATTGATTAGAAATATGCAGATTACACTACAATTAATTGATAAATATAGTTTTGCATGATAAAATCATGTTGTGATGTCATGCAGTTGATGCTGGCTCAGGTGAAGCTTCTGCAACCTTTGTAAAACTGCACCAAAGCTCTGCAGGAAGTCGCCTGTTGAGGTGCGACAGTATTTCCAACAACATGCAACATTATGGGCTGCAGCTATTTCTGCAAACCCTGCTAGCATTCATGCTAACTTGCAGCACACTGTGGGGTTAAAGCCTTCAGATAATCTGCTGCAAGATTTGATTGATTGTTAAACATTTCTGGATGATGAATGGAAGATTGACGCTGTAAATACTCTGCATACCTTCATTTCAGACACTAACCAGAAACTTAATTCTCCAAAGTGATCACGTCATCAAATCACTGTTGCAGCTTTAAGATATTTGAGGAAACACTATGGGAGTTGATAACAGAATAAAACAAACAGCCGAGGCCGGAGAGAGACAGGAGAGCGCAGAAAGATGATGTACATTATGGGAACATGAATGCATAATAAGCGCCTGCAATTAGCCCGGGCCAGCCATTGGCGTATTCTAATTAATGTGCTGCCTGTACGTCGAATCAGTCAGAGGAGGTTCAGTCTAATTTGGGTGTGGGACGGGCGGGGGCGCAGATCAGATCCTGGAATAATTGTGGGTAACTCCCGTCCCTCTCAGTCGGCGGGGTGGGACGGGGCTCGGGTCTCCAGAGGACGTTAAAAAACTTTCCCCCTTCATCATTTGAACATGTGCCCTGCAGAGCTCGCTGCGAGCGCACGGAGCGGAGGGAGGAGGGGGCAGAGGGAGGAAAAAAAGTGTTTTACATTCACAGATGATCCTAATTTGGTGTGGTTTGGAGTGTAATTTAGATCAAACATAGCCATGTAAATGAGTCAGGGTTTTCATAATTAGGTGCCTCTGAAGAGGGGTGGAGAGGGGAAGAGCTCGGACCACATAAGTAGGTGTGGCGTTGAGGCCGCGCATCCACTGGCGGGCAATTTTTGGTTTCTTTCTTTTCTCCGTTGGAGAGAAGGGAGGGGGAGGAAAGAGAGCACGAGCTGCAGCGAGCAGGCAGAGGTTAGTTTAGGGAAAAACACACTCCCAGCGGCACACGGCAACAAAATAGGTCACTCTGCGCCGATTTGGCTTGTCTGTTTCCACTAAGCAACTGACTCGGCTCAGCGTTTGGTACAGAGGAAGGAACTGGCCCGCTGCCAGCACACACACACACACACACACACACACACACACACACAGAAGAGGCCCGTTTCCCCCCAGTGGGGCCTGTTGATTGAGGATTACCACACTGAAATATTACGGCTATTGTGTAGGTGTAATGTTTACATTTACATTTTGGGTGAAGCCGCTCACAAAGAGGCGCAACAGTGGAGGGAGACTTCATTTCTATCAGCGGCGGTAGGATCAGGGGGAGGGGGCGATAAGCAGGATAGAAACAAAATGAAATCCCAAAATGATCATATGATGCTGCTTCTTTTACAGGAAAAAGTAAATATATAAATTAGTAAATGAGGATGTGAAAATAAGATCAAATCTGCTGGTAAATATATGAATAAGTAAATAATTCAATAATCAAATTAAAAAATGAATTGAAATGAAATAATGCACAAATGGTGATGAGGAATAAACAAGTTAGAAAGTAAAAGAGTGAGTAAATACCTGTTTTTCAGCGATTTTTACTCACGTGTTTCCTCTGTTGTCTGTCAATAACAAATACAGACGATAAAAGCACGTTGGTGCAACGTTCAGCTTGTTCTGCTGCTGTAAAGCACGGACGCGGTTTCTTGTGTTAACGTGAATAAAATTGTGCAACAGTGCGAATGTGCGCTCTGACTTCCCCTGTCAGTCAACAGTCGGGTTCAAAATACAAAGATCTGACAGTCTGGATATTTAAGTCAGGGCGAGATTAGTTGGTGAGTTTACAAGTGAACCAGCAGACACGGAGCAGCAGTTGATGGATTGTTATTTGGAGCTGCCAACATGCAGAAACTGCAGCTTTCGCTCCGACTGTAACCCCAGAAAAGCCTGAACTGTGGAGCTCCAAAAGCCAAAGCGTTCCGCCGCCTGTCTGTCTGTACTTCAAGATAAGAATCACATTCAGGGTTTTCTGCTCTGCGAAAGATGCCAAGAGTCTAAAAGTATGTTGGAAAATGCATGTGATGTGCAGTTTACTAACATCAAGCCGCTTTGTCTGCGGCTTTTAAAGTACAAACAGTTTTCAAACTCTCGCTGCCAACGTGTGCAAAAGTTTCCACTTTAGCTCCGGTGGCGGCCAGTGAGGGGCCAGCGGGGCCACCTGCACAGAAGGTAAATGCAACATGGCGGGATTGCGAACCTCCCTGGGGATGCTGGGATAGCCACATGGCCCGCTAGATCTGCCAGGGTGGCCCCTCCGACACCCGGCTGGGTGCCATGCTGGGCGACACACAGCTAAGCCTGGGGATTAGCTCACGGTGCCACCTATCTGATGAAAGCAGAGCCAATGGGATTGTCTTCCCTCTCTGCGCTCACCGCCGCCCCCTCCCTCTCGCTGCCTCTCTACTATCTCGTTTGCTACTCTCTTTGTTTCTGGCAGCAGTGGAAAGGACATACATGCTACCATGCTGGTAGTAAAATGTATTGTTGGCTCCGAGCTGCCATTATCTTGGATTGAGGAGCGAGAGCCCGTCCAAGAAAGAGGACATTACCTCAGCGCTCCATCTGAAGAGTTGACTTCCCTCGTCTCCATGTGACGCCTCCTCTTGCAAAATGATTGATAGCCTGCATTTAAAACAGATTATGCTGCGTTTTAAAGGACAGTCAGCCCATTAAATCCTTCACTGATGAGATGATTGAGAGCTTTAAACCACATCCTCCGTGTTTCAGAATCAGCTTTATGACCAAGCGTGTGTAGACGTACGGGGAATCTGACTCTGCTCTCAATGTGCTCACACAGGAAAAGACGCTAGTGTGCAGTTTCTTAAAAATCACCAATGAGATCTAAGTTGTAAACAATGCAAATGCCGCAAAGACATAACAGATCTGAGCGACGACGGGTTTTGCATCCATGTTTCTCTCGTCATCACTTCATCTTCACTGCGAACAGTTTTGCAGAAGAAGCAGAACAACGTCAGGAAAAATATCTTGTGACAACATTTGGCCGTCGCTCAAACGCTGTTTGCACAAACTAAAGGTTTTGCGTGATGTTTGTAGAGAAGAGTTAAAGGTGGACTGACTCATCTTTCCATCTCTGCGTCTTCACAATGCGATCGCACATTAGCAAACTGGATTATGGCAAATATCTCCTCACAGTTCGCTTGTTTGTTTGTGTGTGAGCTGAAAAGAACAGTTTTGTACTCAGCTCTGGTTCAGTATGTGGGAACAATCAAAGACACACAGGACACGAGGAGGCATGTTGGCGTGTTATCGCTTCATGGAGGAGAGATGGCAATGTCAACCATCCTTCTGCGTTGATGAGTATGTTTAAAGGTGCAATCTGTCAATTTTACACATGAAGTCAATTCATTGAGAGAATTACTCATCTGTTGCTTTAGAGGAGATTTTTAAAGACCAGATGCATTATGGGAAGTGGAGAATCTAGTTTGAGTCCTCCAGATATTTCGGTCTCTAATGGATTTTGACAAGCTTTTAAAAAAATCTGTCTCTCAGCTTTGTGGTAATAGTGATAGAAGTAATTTTGTTTAGTCTCTTCTGGAGTGAAGTTAAGAGACAGTTGGACTTGTTGTGCAAGACAGATACCTGAGATAAGAGGACAAATCAGCATCTGTGTTCAGTTGCATTTCCCTTTTTTTTTTTTTCTGTCAGTCGAAAACCAGCAGCATGACTCTCTTGTTCCAACACCAG
This sequence comes from Holacanthus passer, assembly GCA_025331565.1. NCBI lineage: Eukaryota > Metazoa > Chordata > Actinopteri > Pomacanthidae > Holacanthus > Holacanthus passer. The sequence goes on from JAFREQ010000137.1 coordinate 617,129, forward strand.
TTTTATAAATAGTGATTGTTGTCTCTCAGAAGCGAAGGAGGACGGAGCGTGACGTTGTTACAGAGCCACAAAACCTCTTTGGGAGAATGATGGGCGGATTGTTGGGCGTTCAAAGTGTCTGACTCTGGCACCAGAAACCAAGTAGCTTTAGTTGCCTAAACTTGACCCAACCTGAACCAAAGAGCAGACGGATCAGACAACACATCTTTTTTTTAATGTTACAGTCCATATGATTGTGTGAGAGGTCAAAACTGCTGCAGTCATTTCAACGTCTTGAAGGTAGTTTTGTCTTTGTATTTTCTGTTTCACCACACTCCCCTCACACCTCTGCTTCTGCTCTTAATTAGCAAAAGTTTGTGTCCTCGTGTCAAACCGCTGGACGTCATCAAGCCGTTCAGAGCGAGTCGAAGCAGATTTCCTATTGATAATAATGAGACAGGCTGAAGGATCTCCCCTGCGCTGTATAATGATGTGTCACCGCCGTGGCGTTGGTGTTGGGCAAAATGAGGCTGCGGAGCCGTGGGACACCTCCGACACACACACACACATCTTTGGCCTCTCTGTGTGAACCAGGTAGTTTTTTTTTTTTATATAGCTAATTAAAATCAGTTCTTTTGCACAAAATGCATTCGCTCACCTGATCTACAGTTGAGGACTGAAACTATCAGGCGTCAGCAGTTTGAATAATGTGACAGCGTCTCCGGTTAAACTCACGGTGGATGATGATGGACATTATGAGGTGGCCGAGGACCTTGGCTGTTAAAATAGCTCGGCTTTTGAGGACGTAATCTCTCATGCGTTTGAAAAGATAAGCTCTTCTACTTCACCCAGAATGGATGTATGACATTTTGTAATGAAACCCTTCAAGTTATACTGGGAAAATGACCTGTCATTCAAACAAATTAGATCTAAATGAAGCTGCTTGAGTCCGTCCGCCCGCTCCGACGTCATCTCTGCGTGAACCAACCTCCCTCACGCTCTCTAATTAAAATGGACACTTCTGAGCTGTTTCTGCAGACGCTGAAATCCACTGTGTGCGGGCGAATTCACTCTGGGTGGATTTAAGTTAAGTTCTGTATTTGTCTCGTGCACAGTGAAGCAGATGTTGGCAATGAAGTGTTGAGTGTATGAGGAAGATCGTGGGGTCACATCGCTCTGAAACGATCCTGTAGTCAATCTTTGCTGCAGTAAAGAAGCTGTTTCATCAAAATCCAAAATTAAAGTTGCTCAATTGTCCGACTTTTTTGAAAAAACCTACAACTTTAAATCAGCTGGTCTGCAAATCTAGTTCAATTCAGTTTTTACACTTTATATGAAAGAGCTGTTGTTTGCACAAATTAGGAGTGAAAATGACATAATATGTTTACACACAATCACCTTCACTTTCCTCTGAACAAAATCAAACATAGATTCTTTTTTCTCCATTTTTGTTAATCACATCCTCCAAAAGTCACTTTTTATATCATTATAGCTTAAACACACAGCTTTCATATATTCAAAAATACGTTTAAACCCAGCTTCTTTTGGCTTCAGAGGACAAAACAGCTCAACCGATTCTCTAATGAAGTGACTGTACGGATCAAATCTGAAGTCACAGATTTATGTTCTGTCTGACTAATCTGGCAGCTCCATGAATAAAAAGATCCAGAGCCCGCAATGAAGTGAACTCATGGACCAACAAGAGTCACCAAAAACCACCGTGTCCCCCTCCCCACCTCCTCCACCTCCTCCTCCCCTCCCTCCCCTCCCTCCCAGAGCGACCCGAGGCCGGGCACAGAAGGGACGGGGCTGCCAAGCTCAGCACATGGCTCCGGGTCTGGGGACAACAGAAGTCGAGGTCCCTGCAGGGCCCTTCAGCTTTTACGAGAGTGCCCCCCCCCCACACACACACACACACACACACACACACACACACACACACACACACACACACCTCAGGCGGACGAGGAGAGCACACAGTCGTCCCTGTGGGAGAAGTGAGGCAACAGGGACTGTGATTCCTCAGAGCTACACTCCCCTCTCCTCTCTCCTCTCCACCTCTTCTCCGTCTCCTCCCTCCTGCAGGCTACGTCCTGCACATGTGATACGACAGACAGTCTCATGCTGCATTACACATACACCTCTCTGTCCCTGTCTGCGCCGCTCCGAGCCACGTTCCCTGATGTAGCATCAAATCTGGGACACGAACATGACACGGCGCAGGAAGGGATGGAGACGGATGAAACACTTTGTTCTTTCTTTTAACGCGCAGCGTCGTCAGGTTGATCGTTACATGAGCTTGTGCTTGTCGCAGCAATATGTCTGACAGATAACTTGATTAAGTGTTGGACGCCATCCAGACGTGTTAGGAGTAAAGCAGTTAGCGGTTTGATTGGATGATGGGAGGGAGGGATCAAAACTCAATGACTGGTTCGACTTTTTATTTCCATCGACATGAAGTCACATGTGCAGCTGTCGGGGCCGATGGTGTCTCTCCCCACCTTGATCTGTCTCGATGATTCCACAAACTGCAATGGCACCAAAATAGTGCAGGCTGCTCTTGAACGCAGCATTACAGGGATTTCCGGGAGATCTCTGTGATGCTAATCTTGTGTGATTTCTGTCTACACGCTGTTGATGCCAGCCATTTGCAGAAGTTTGTTGATCCTTTCTCGCTTTACTCGTTTGAAAATGTGATAAAAGTTTTGTAGATTTTTGGGCCTTTACTGTCACTTCATTGAATAATTTGTTCAAATCTACCTAACATGACCAAATAAGACTGAGCAATGGTGCATTTTCTTTCTCATGAATTTAAGTTTTCATTTGGTTGAGCTCCATGATTTTGCTTTAAAGAGCTGCTCATCCTTGCAGAAATGTTCATTTGTGCTTCAGGCGGGTTTGATTCTCTCATGGTGGTCAGGGGAAACTAATGAAGTTGTTTAGATTTTGAAAATAATAAACCTCTTTGGTCATTTTCCACCTCAATAATTTGTTTTACTTGCGAGCAACATGTTCATAATTTGCTAAATGTCTTCAGGTTCAAAGTGTAGGTGAACTCACTGTTATTAATTCCTCTGTGTCTTCACGTATTTCCGGCGGCGGCTTTAAGGAGTCTTTACACAGCCTCGCTCACGTCCCCGGGGAACTTTAAAGTCACATCAACCGCTGTTTTTATGAGCCCTTCTCAGAGCTAAACGGATGACACCGAGCCCGCTAAGATCCAATATTCTCCGAGCCGAGTGTACATAAAGGCCGACGCTCATCTGCTTATTTGCTCTTACAAGTATTAGTTTTTGTATTAGATTCCTCCGCTCAATACGGGCTTGTTTTGAAGTCTCCACTTTCAGAAGAACAAGAGGCGGAAAAGTTGGAACGCGAGCCGAGTTCATTAGCTCTCTCATAATCTGCCGATGTGGCGATAAAAAATGTGCACCAACAGAAAGCGCGCTGACACGCCATTAAAGCGTGATGCATGAGCGTTGCCGGGAGTACTCCGTCTAAGTATTTCCAGTTGAAAGGTCAACGGGGAGACATGACAGCGTTACGAAATGGTGCGCTGTACATTTTCCTTTCCCCATCCTAGTTAATATCTGTCAGTTTGAGCGAGGTGTGGATTTGACGTGGCCGAGACCGTCCGGCCTTGATGCATGAAGCGGGCGCGAGCGATCCCTCCGTGGCGGCGGGACGGCTGAGGTTATGGAGCAACTCGGTGCAGCCATTTTAATTGACATAACCTGTTTATCTGTAATAGTCCTTGAGCTCCCGTAACCTCACAATAAAACACCCGACTCATTTTTCTACGCTTTTATCTGCAAAAGCAAGTTGTTATCTCAACACGAAGCGTCGGCCGGTATCTTCCATCACGGCTACTTCTAATGGCTTTTAAAGTAGTTACCTGCGAAGTCCTGACATTTATTACGATCATTTTCGAGGACCGACGCGGCACAAAGGTCCGCCGCTATCGGGAGGCGACATCATTATGAATTATTGTTTGCGGCCAAGGTAGAAAATTGTACTTTGTGGCTCCGTTTCCCCCGTGATAAATCAACCGGTCACTTTTCACATCTCGGACTCTCAAAGCTGCTGAGCGTAGGACTTTTCGCCCCCACGCACTGTTTACCCATTTCCTTCTGCCTCGCCGCTGCCTTGAAAAAGCTTCCTGCAGGTTGTTTGCTGCCATCGTCGGTTTCTGCCATTTCTCAACCACAGATCTTTGCTCATTCCTGATTATTAGCGGCGGCCTCAGCTGCTACTTTTCAAATGTTTATCCTAACGGCACATTTCTGCTTCCCGGGAAGGAAAAAAAAACACAAGTGACAGGGAAATAACTAGACAAAGAAGGGCTGTATTTATCAGTCGCTATCAGATGGCTGTTAACACGCTTGTTGGACTGTCTGTTAGCGTCGGGAGAATGAGAGGTGAAGCAGCACAACTTTATCCCAGACTGCATCTCCTCTGGTAAAGTAATCCTCTGTGTGGCGGCGAGATAAGGCCCGCACACTCGCTCACGGCCTCGACGCAGCGCAGTCGGGGAGAAGTTGGCCGTCGCAGCGGTGACGCCGGGGTAAACAGAGGCCGCCATCGCTCACCGAGAGGAGCCCCAGAGTCGTACACTGATCTCCTGTCAGAGCCAGGGTCATAGAGCCGGGGCGAGATATGGACCGGAGAGGAAGGAGAGGAGGAGGAGGATGGGGGAGAGAAGACGGATGGAGCAGGAGGAAGAGCTGGATGAAGAGAGAGAAGGGATTTAGAAAGTGGGAAGACAAGAAAGATGAAGCTGGATGAAAGAAGAAAACAGATTATAAAGAGAAGGAGGAGAGAGAAATTGAAGAGGAACCTAGTTAGTGTCCCAACTTTTTTTGGAATCGGAAAAAGTAAACAAGAGGATGAAGAATAAGGAAGAGATCAAATGGAGATGAAACTGAAGGAAAGCTGCTGAGAGGAAGGAGGAGAGAGGTAGAGAAGAGAAAGGACATGAAGAAAAAGGATGTGGGAAAAGATTATGAAAGTAAATCTGTGTATCTAGTTGAAGACATGAAAGAGAAAGGAAAGAAGGTGAAGAACTAGGAAGCTAGAGAAAAGGAAGGAGGAGAGGAAAAGGAAGCAGGAGGGGAGGCCTCTTCGTCTAGACTCACTACAAAGAGCGTAATTAGCAACAACAAAAACCTGGCTTCCCTTCACCTACTTCAAATAGACAGCCGCGGGTTACGTAGCGTTACCTTGATGTACCACGGCGCGCTCGCCTGCCGAGTCGGCCCCGCGGTGCCGAGCTTTACCTCCTCGTGCATTCTGATCACTGCGCCGCTCTCCAGCCCGATTAGGACGATTAATATTAATGGCCTGGCAGTTTCTCTCTGCTGATCAGAGCTCTCGGCTGACTGGTTCCCAGCGTGGCGCCACACCTTGCTGTAGGTGACTGTCAGGTTTGATTATAGGCAGATTAAGGGCTCTCTTTCCCGCCGCCGCTGTTCGACAGACTCAGATAAGCTGCATAAGCACCGGACGATTATTCACTGTCAGGGAGCATTGAGAGGTGATGCTGTGAGGTTTCAGAGCGCGGCCCAACACACTGTAAAAAGTGACGTTTTTAATGAAGCAGGTGTTATTGAAAAAGCTGTTTAACCCGCAGAGTCGAGGTCAAAACCCTCGAGCGAGTGCATCTGTGACACCTCAGGATTTCCCTTCATTCAACACTACAACACGGCTGCTCTATCATGTCATCCGAGGTCTGTGACGCAGACCAGAGAGCTTTATGGTAAACAGCGTTCGCAGGCTTCTGCTCCGTGATGGATGAGGCAGCGAGGCTGAAAGGTAAAAGTGTATCCAGCTCCGAGGGGTCGGAGACGGGGTGGCGGTGGGGGGAGAGCGACCACCAGCCGCCGCTCGAGTCATTTGTAACACGCTCGGTGCTGAGTCAGCGCTCCTGAGCCTCACGACGGCCCTTTTCCTCTCACGTGTTGCTGCTGTGATTTGTGGACCCTTCTGGAAATGAGGAACCTGAGCTGGATGAGGAGGCGTTGATCCGTCTCATCATCGCGGCTCAGATCAGTGTCGTATATCATACACATGTTTTCAGTCATGATGCAGTTTGTCAATTTCATTTTTGAGGATGGTTTTATTTCATTGTGTAGCTCACCTGTCAATCAATCAAAGAGGGCGGGATTGTGATATCTTTCATTTACCTTTTTGTAATTTGTGTTGCTTCTACTCAATTCTTTCATTTTGGCAAAAACAAACCAAAACCTGAAACATACCAACAGTCAGATGTCGCCTTTAACTGGATTCAGGTCGACTCTCTGTTTCCTTATCATGAGCTTAACATGTGAAAAATCACCCCACATTATTAAGTTAATACCCATTTCTGAGCAGAATTAGCCTCCCTCCACCTGAGCCACACCAGTAATTACAGTAACGCTGCTGGGTCGTGTTGCAGCCGCCGCTCTTAATCATGTGCTATCAAACCTGGGCTCCTTCGAGAGCCAATCACGTATCAGATTGCTTTGGGAGCAAAGAAAACAAGGCTGAGCAAGAGAGGTGTTTGGCCACAGGACCCAGCCTCATCCGTCTTCCTCTCGGCGGGGGGGGCCGCCTGACCTTTGACCCCTGCAGAGCGCCGCGGCATCCATCACGACATGTTAGGTAATGTGGTTAACTACCGACTTCCTTTGTCAGGGCTGGAGCGGCTGCAGGGGATTGTGGGGTGTTTTTTCTCCAGGTAGACGAGCCAGAGGGAGCGATCCGTCTTTCTGCCGCCTGTGACAAAGAAATCAGGTCGTTATTAAGCGATCTGCAGTGGTCGCAGGTGAAAAATGAGCGCAGTCCATCACTGGCTGCTTTGGAGTTTGAGATGTTGTCTCCTCCCTCTGAGCCTGTTGTGCTGCCGCCGCCGCCGCCGTCTGTTAAACGGCTGTCGGCTGTGTGAGAGAAGGAAAGCAGGAATGTCGCTGCAGATTTGTTTGTCGTTTTCCAGTCAGTAATTTACAAATTAGATTGACTGGATGATGGAAAGTTGTTCTTTGTCGTTGACTTCATCAAACTCACCTGCTTGATTCACCTCATCAAACAACATTGAGAGATGAGTCAGATGTGAATGAGCAGATATGAAACTTCCTGTTCAGGCAGGAAGTGAGCTGACTGATACTTCGAGTGAACCGAGCTGCGGTGCGATGCTACTGTATGCACAGAGGACTTAATTGATTGTGTGCAGTTTCAGTGGCTTAGCATCTGGCGCTCGTGATAATCCCCCTTCTGTCCTGCATCCGTCGGATGTATTGATGAAGCACTCTAGGGCTGTAGTGCTACATTTACTCGGCACATTAGCCCATTACAGTTATGGGCAGACAAGTAAGTAGAGACTCTTTACCTGAAGAGGGATCGCTTGTGTGGAGAGAAGCGAAACCGGCGGCGTGTTGCTGCTGCTGCTGTGTGAAAATCACATTGTGTTTATATCTGATTTTTAGGTTTCAAATATGCTGAATGAGAAACTCTAAGTGATATGTTCAAAACCATCATCGTCCAGTTTTGTATTTTAAGAAACAATACAGGAAGCATCTCTGGCTTCAAAATAAAAGCTTAAATGATGATGTCATGTCTGTAATTCTCACAGACTAATAGATGTATGTTTGCATGAAGCCTTTTAATGTGTTCAACAGCCATTTTTGAGCAAAAACAGGAAGCATCTAACTGCTCGCTACAGTGTACTGCTTCAAAATAAAAGCCCAGATGAGAGTGATTTTCACAGATATATAATTTTATTGATATCCACATAGAGAGAATAGATCAGTTTGACCCCTGCGTGACCTTTTTTAGCAGCAACGTCTGACTGATTTCATATGACAGAACCAAAGTATTCCTCCTCCTACAAATGTATATTCACTGTTTTGACCTCTTCAAATATTTAACAGCATCATCCTATAGATTTCTCTAAATTGCCATGTTGATGTATGATTATGTTCACTCAGGGGCATCTTGTGCTGAAGTGTTGTGGAGATACGTTCAGTCAGGGGAGTCCTTTCTGTTTGTTGTGTCAATAAACAGCCACCTAAGGCCCTTCAGGAATCCGACAAACACCACTTGATCTGTGGTGCAAAGACCATTAGGGCCAGGTATATTGATGGCGCCGCGCCGCCGCAGCCCGGCTCTCCTAGCGTGAGGCAGCATCCATGCCGAGAGGACACTTGTTCACTGTGTGTTTCCAATCACACGCCGGCCGTGCCGAGATGCCTAATGGCCTCGCGCTCAGCCTGTCGCAGGAAAACGCCCGGCGTACAGCACATGCGCTCCCGACCAGCCTCCGTCCCGTTGGGTGCAGTTCGGGGGCGCGGGCAGATGGGATACAGGCGCAGGGAGCGGGGAGGAGGGGGGAGGACGTGGCGGGATGGTGTGGGTGTATGTGTGTGTTGCCTCTGCCCATCCGTGCATTCAACATGCCATCCAGAGACCCCCTTTTGCGAACTGCCCACACTTCATTAGGATGCCAGGATAATGGCCAACAAGCAAGCGCCGTGACACCCCATTTCCTGTGCACTGAGCTCTCCAACCACGACAGATGTCGACAGTGCCGCCGCCGCCGCTACCAGGAGCCCCTCCACTTCCTGCCCGCTTGGCCGAGCCGCCGTCCCACCGCAAGGGAAGAAGGGGCGGCCGGGGCAGTCGTATACACCACAAAGGGCAGCGTTGCCAAACCGAGGCACTTATGGCACCGGAGATGTTGTTTGTCCTCTTTTTGGTTTGGTTTGGTTTCACCAGATAGTTTTCAAATTTCTGAGTTAATAGCTGATTTACTACACAAGCGCTTGGGATTGCAACGCAGCGAAGAATCATTGTGTTTTGTTCCCCGCCTCGCCGGCGCCACCTCTCCAAAATCCAAATGATGTATCTGTAGACAAAACATAGACAGATGTTTCAGTGGCTGTTAGGTGTCCTCACCGGGGAGGAGGAGGGGGAGGAGGAGGAGGGGGGCGATCATTTGACATGTGTGTTCGCGAGCATCGGGGACAATGTTGTTTTAAAAGGTGTTATTATGCTTTTGCGGCGGCGGCGTGGCGTGTGCACCGGTAATAACGGCGGGGCCAGATTTAGAGTGCTGTCACGGGCGCATCAGGAGAGGGAGCAGGGGCCGTGGACCGAGGCTAATGGAGGCAAAACAACCTCCAGCTCCTGCCCCTGCTGTCCAAAAATCAGCTTTTAGAGGGAAAACAGAGGCCACCTCTCAGCGCTCACGCAACACGATACGTCAGTGTGAGAGGCAATTTAATCCCCTCATTTGAATATGCATCCTCGAAAATAAACCCTCCCTCCCTCTCCTCCTCGACGCTTTTGAACCCCGACCAGATTTCAGGACCGTGGGGGGAGGAAATTGTTGTACATTTCCTGACAAATTGAGTTAAACGGACATTAAGTAGGGCTTTAAGAAAACAAATGGTCGTCTTTATCACAGGTGGACACTGATGGCTTAATGGGGGCCTGCGAGCTGATCGTATCGCCGGCTAATGGCTTGACAGGATGCATTAAGGTTTTTGTGTAAAGAACGGGGGCAGGCAGGACGGCGAAACGCAGACCTGTCAAGTGCTGCGTGTCCCCTTTTTTTGTGTGTGGGGAAGCAGATGTTTGTGTATATACAGCGGACTGGCAGAGGGAGGCCGGCAGCAGATGCCTGTACCGCTGCCAAGGTTCAGAATGGTACAGACGGTACATGTTGAGGGAGAGAAAGCTGCCCTCCCTCCGCCATAGGTGGCTCCCCAGCTGAACGACACCCCCCCCCCACCTCCCGCTTAACCACCGCAGAGTCCGACCCCTTTTATTTATTCATCTATTTGTTGAATTATTTACTCATTCCATCGCTCGTTTGGCCGTTTAACGACCCGCCTGGAGGCGCGGGAGAGATGGAGCGCTTCCTTCAGGGACAGATGACCGTTCACTTCGTTTATTGGGAAAATAAAAGCAAATGCTATAATGCTGAGTCTTTACAGTGTTTGTGCTAAAGAGGTGAATATGACACTGAAGTGAATGAGTGAAAGGCCTCATGCTGAATTCATGCACATTGATCGGTTCCTCTTTAAACCAACTGGACACTTTTGTCAATGTAACTTTGCTTTGGTTATGTTAAAGGCTCAGTTCACTCAAACTACAAAAGCAAATACGTTGTGTGGATGTTTTCTAGGAACAAACAGGAAATGTTGACACTGAATTTATAAAGTGTTCACTGTCAGCGTGTTGCTGGATTATTAAACATTTCTGTAGTTTTGTTTAGACACTTGCTTGAGTTTAGGGAAAGATCTAGGTCTCGTTTTATAATAGAAAAAATCAACAGTGGCTTCAGACAACGTTTATTAACATTTAACCCAAACTACGATTCCTGGCCTGAAGAAGTTGAAATCAGAGCATCATCATCAGGATTTTTCTCCCCCTAAAAGCGACTAAATGGAAGAAACCTTCTTCTTCTTTTTCTTCTGTTTTACTGTTGGACAAATATTGTCCTTTGCTGTTGAGGCTCATCTCATCTTCTAATTCTTTTGTTATTAACATCCATGGAGCGAACGCAGCACAGTGTCAGAGCAATAACGGGGAACACCTCAGCTCTGCATGTATAAGCTGCTGAAGCACTGGGTTGACATTGATAATCCCTCTGAGCACCTCGACGGCCTGCGCTCGCTCTCGCCGCCGTCTCCCAACACGGCCGAGGATCACAGCCTCTCCTCTGACACCTCCCTGTAGTTTTGACTTGAAGAGGGAACTTTTCCTCTCTCTCCTCCTCCTCCTCCTCCTGCCTTCACCCCTCAGCTCCCCGGCTTTGGAAGGAGAGCTCTGCTTTGCGAAGGTACAGCTTGTTTTATTAACATCAAAAGCGCCCGTGGGAGACGGCCGTGATCAAATTCCCCTCTAATTAAAATGAACCTGGGTTGAGAATGTTGCGCTGTTTAATATGTACAGAACGGTGCTGATTGCACAAAGCGGCTCCTCCTTTTGTTGGCGTGGATAATGCGGGCCCTGCCGAGACTTCGACGTGGACGGAATGAGCCTACCTTCGGAGCGTCCCCGCGATCTGGGTGATGTCCTCATCGCCGTCTGATGTGAGGCTGATGTCAATGTGGCCGACGGAGCCGAAGCCTCACCTCGCCTTTAATTTGGAGGGTGATTGATGGACCTGGAGGCGATATTGCAGAGCGTTCAACTCCTGTCTAGGTTGCCTCCTCCGCCCTTTACCGAGGCGCTGTTTGGCAGCCCTTCCCTCGTCCTTGCCTCCCAGGACGCCGCGAAACTTTCTCCGAGTTCAAGTTCACTTTGCACTTCCTCCTCGGCTTGTAATGCGAGCTTCAACAGAACGGGCGGAGCTGTGTTTGTAAAAGCTGGAGGTCAAAGACGAGACATGTCGTTTTCAGCACGGCTTATTTTAGAGGATAACAAGTGCAATATCTTTGTTTTGTCAATGAACATCAGAAATAGATTTCACAGTGATTCAACTCGAAGCTTTAAAAAGCTTGTTAACAGCTTCTTTCATGAAAACATCCCCAGTAAGAAGCTGTTGTAATTCAGTGAGAGAGGAAAGTGATGGATGTTACTGAAAACCATGTTCTTCTTAAAATACGTGGAAAAATCTCAGAATCTCACCAATCATGTGTCATTCAATCTGTCAACCATCTTACTTTTCTAGTTTTAAGATATCTGTGCTCATTTCTGGACGATTCGTGAAGCTCAGAGTGTTTGATCTTGTTTAAAGTCTTGACGTCAGTTCTCGCTCATCAATAAACGTCTAATGATAAAAAGGTCACTCGGGGCTTTATGAGTTCAGCCCATTAGCAAAATGCATCAAGTGTAATATTTTGCAGGTTAAAACAAACTTTCTGGTCGAAACTTGTGACAAGAATCAGAATTTGTTGACGGGATATCAAAACTCTTCCTGGACGTCGCTTCTTGCTCAGGGGCTTAAGATCCAGGTTCGGGCTCCGGTTGTGACGGTGCAGGGTTTGCAGAGAGGTGAGATGAGGGATCCAAATTCAATTTAGGTGTTTCGGCCGATCAATGGCAGCAATCCAACCTTGATCTCAGGTCATGAATACCTGAGCAGGTGTTTCACGTAACGCATACAGATGACACGAGCGCTACGACTCCAGGAAAAGAAGTCCACCTCTCGGTTCGGTGATTGAGTTCAGTGAGCGGTGAAGGATTAATCTGTTTCCTCACATTTAGATTTGTGGTCACGAGATTTTTCCAAATGCAGAGTTCAGGGCACGGTTTGACCTTTGACCTCTATACTGCAAACAAGCAGCATATTATGACTATTGTCAATCCACATCACGTGAGAAGAATTTGGAAAATCAACAAATCATCTGCACATATAAGATAAATGATGACATTTCCAAGGATTTAACTCAACCATCTCTGCTGCTGACATGTGAAAGATCACACATCTAAACTGCATGACCTGATACGAATACATGATGATGCTGGAGTAGATGTTTACTTCTCTCACATCATTTTATGTTTTCATGATTGATTCTCCCAAAGATGCATCTAAGAAACGCACGAACATGGTGGAGACGCAGCTACAATAACAGGCCGAGATTTCTTTTAAAGCAAAGAAGCACATTGTGTAATTGAGTTTAAGATAATTAGTTTCATTCCTTATTTAAGCGTATCCACCTTTAATTTGGCCGATTTTATCTTTTAGGACAGGAACTAGCTGAGATCAGAGTCCGACACACAGATTGGATATTCAATATTTGAGTAGTAATGAGTCATAATTTCGGGTCGTGATCTTCCTCCAGATTGGACACCCAGAGTCATTTTGGAAGGAAAACTCTTCATTTGTGTTTGTGAACATTTGTTAAATGTGCGCCACATCGTCAGCACACAGCACCACATTCAGCCTGAGTGGATTCCTGCATGCTCGAATCCGAGGCTTTGCTTTTTTTACAGCCGTCCCACCCTGCTGTCAGACTCTGGAGCAGGTAGCTTGCACTCCATTAAACAAACACTGTGGCCCCTCACTTTTATTTGACATTTTATTTGGCTGTGACAAACGAGCAGCAGTTGGATTATAACATAATTTGTCTCCTCTTTATTACCGGCACAAAGGACACCATTCATTAATTATTCTGCCGTTGCCGCTCAACACTAACTGGAAAGGTCCCTCTTTGGACAGATGGCGAGGACAATGTTATTTATATCAATCAGTCCAAAATGTTCAGCGAGGATTACTATTCCTTGGACCGCTTTGATTTATGTCTCTGAACCTCACCCCATACCCAACCTCACCGGCTCCTGCAGGGACACTTTAATCGAATGGGAATTGAAAACAGACTCGCGAGGCAGGCAATGTGTTTCACCATGTTTATTTATACATCTCACTTTTCTTTTTTTTTTCCCTCCAAGTCTTCTGAACTAAAGTTGTTGTGCTGTTGTTTCTTCAAGACGGGGGTTTAAGATGATGTTACAGGCCGTGTGGTCTGGCTGCAAATCCCTTTTTCTTTGCTATAAATCAGCGTCTACCTGCGTGTGAGGATGTAAACAGTTTGCAGGTAAAGAGCTTCTCCTGATGTGTGCGACCTTCCTTTCAAAACTAGACGAGTACTTGTTCTATATAATGATGGTTTTCTCACAGGGCAGATCCAAGCCTTTTCAGGGCCCGATGCAAGGTGCCCTCCAACCCCCCCACCCACATTTTGCAAACGTGCACAGCAATGATTAACTATTTCAAAGTCACTCAAAATAAATAACTTGCTAAAAGACAAACCATAAGATAAGATTTGTTCTACTGTTCACAAATTTCTTAGCACAAACTGGAAGTGTCAAAATTTGTTATAGCGCCCCCACATGCTAAAGATGCGTGCACCCCCCCCCCAAACAAATCTTTGTTATGATCACAACAAATGTTTGAAATAGTCATTTATCAGGTGTTATGACAAAATCAAGAGTGTAGATCAGTAACAACATGATGAGTCTTTGCTTCATGATGTCTTCTGGAGTCAAGCATCAGTTTGGTAAAGGGGCGTCTTTTGGATTGTTTGTTGGCAGCGTCCTTTTGGAAACGCAGCAGGAAGAAAAAAGTTCACATCTTTGGTTTGAATGTTCCCAGTTCTGATGCTTGTTTTGTCTGTTTGCAGAATACTAATGGAGACAAACTCCAAAAACTAGAACACTTAGTGATTTGAATTCCATTTTGTCTTCCTGTTTGTATTTTGCAGCATTTCTTGCATTTGTCAACACAAATTCCTCTGATTCACCTGCATTAGACAGGTTACATGGAAAGCGTGTTGTGCAGGTTGCAGCAGTTTGAATAATGAATCTGAAGCCGCGTAACGTGATGTCGAGTACAAACAGAGACGGGCAGGTCGGCCCCTGACGCCGCCTCTAACAAGCCATCATTACCTTTCTTCTCTGCATGCAAACTAGTCCCACAGCAACACTCGGGAGCTGGGCGCCGCGGTTTACGTCTGTGTGGAGAGAGAAAAAATATATTTTGTAATGAATACCATTTAACGAAGTAATTAGTTTTATGCAAACTAGTGAAGATGAAAGCAAAAATCTTTATAAATTATGAATCATGTTATAACTTATCAGGGGTGCTTATCATCGAGTTAACGCACCTCCCTGTTAATTAAAAATGTTCACACAGAGTCAAAGGAGGGAGACGGTTCGCCGGCAGACTCATCAGGTAGCTGCGTCTCCCAGAAAAACCAATTCTGAAGGAAGCCTTTGTTCTCGCTGCTCGCTCTTCAAATCTCAGATCAGGGCCAGCATTCGGGCGAGAGAGGTAAACAACAATAAGGATGCAAGGCCGGGAGAGAGAGAGAGAGAGAGAGAGAGAGAGAGAGGGAAGCACATAGGTTTAAAACCACTGATTTCCACTCTTTCCTCCTCCTGAATCTACATTCTTCCAAACGTTTGCCCATTGACTAGAAAAATCTCCCCGGGCCCCTGATGGTCCCTGGCTCGGCGCGAGGATGCCCAGGCGCTACAGCAACGCTCATAAAAACTCAATTCATCAAGACGAGCGTAATTTGCTCCGAACGGAAAGCGCCACAAAAGGGGGCGAGCTTGTCAGCGAGACAGGTGGCTGGAGATCTCGCTCTGATACTGAGCGATATGAATAATAGATTCTGCTAAATGTACGCCAGGACCCGGGCTGTAAACACAGCTGCCTCCTTTCCCTTCCAAAAGAACAGCTTGGCTGGATGAGAAGCCCGAGCGCTCTGCCTCCACCTGAGGACGGGGGGGAGGGAGGGAGGGAGCGAGGGAGGAGGGGGAGGCGATTAACTAATCAAATGCACGGGCTAAATAGGAGGCGAGGAGAGAAAGAGGAGACAGACAAAGGCGGGGGGGGGAGAGGTGTAAGTCACAAGGTTTGCCCTCGCTGCTTCTGCTCGAGCACCGAGCCGCACAAAGGATGTTGATTAGTGGCAAATTGATGTCAATCTAAACATTTCGAGCTTTCAGAGGTTGAGCTGTGACGTTATTGAGCTCAAGCTCTCACCTCAAGAAAATCCCAGTCTTTTAATGTAAAGTGCTGTTTTTGTGTAGAAAACGCTCGTGTTGTGATAAATGAGGTAATCAATCGAATATGTTTTTATTTATAGAGCAAAGTGATGTTATCGTCTCTTCCTTTAATTCACCTTTGACTGATAGAAAAAAGGGAAGAAACCTAAGAAAGAAAGACACAGAGGACGGATCAGGTGTCACATATACAGACGAGACATTAGCATGAGTTAAAATATGGAAAAACAAAGGTAGTGAAGTCGATGAAGTGCATGTTTTATTAAAGGTAATAGGTTCAAAAGCACAATGTTGTTGCATCATGGAAACGCCATCATCCGATCACGTCGATGAAGTTCAGTGAGAAAACAGGCCAGCCAACATGTCCGCCTTCTTTATGGAGAATAACCCACCTTTGAGCTATTGACTATTTTTGTTATTCAGGTTTCAGTTTCTGTCGCGTTTGATTGGACGTTTCAGACGCTATATGAAGCCTTTAAATCAGATTAAGTTTCAAGCTGCGTCTTGATTTTTCTGTTTTGACTTAAACATACAACTGTTCATGCATCTCATAAGTGACCTTTTGCTTCAAAGCCATCAGGTAAAGTTTTCATATCTAAACGCCAAATCACAACTTGTGCTTCTCTCCTCTTCAGTGGTTCGACCTGATGAGTCCAAATCTTTCCTCTGTAGAAGAATCAGGGGAGAAAATCTCATGAAACCACATTTTTGCGATGACCCTTCTCTTTCGGGTCTGTTCTTCTAACTTGCCACAGTTTCTTCCTCTCGTCCTTGTTCTCGTGCTCAGAAGTCAAACGCTCTGAATAATGCAGAGCCTGTGAATGGTGTTTGTTTTGGCAGGGACTTTGCGAGCTCCAGTTCGGCGGCACCGAGTCACACGTTGCGAGGAACATCGTAGCGGTTTACTCACGGACGTGTTTACTCATGAATTATCACGTGCATCTCGCCGTTGACTCACAGCGGACTACGTTTCCTTGCTGATGTAATTTTCCTGCGCCAACCACCACCACCCACTCTCTGACACTTCATCCACGGCTGCTCCTCTGCACATTTGATGACTCCCCAGATGAAATTTAGGAGGATTTTGCCCAGCCGAAGGTAATTAATTCTTCAATTAAAATGTTGTTAAACATTTTTAATGAGTAATTGGCACTGGGGAATCGGATACAAAACTATGTTTAACCAGAGACAGACAGACAACACGGATGTTTCAAAGTTGGTTTCTGCAAATCTGTTCATTGACCCACTTTTTTTCTGCACGGCGCAGAAATATAAATAAAAAATCAAATGTGAAGCGTCTCCTGGCACAGAGGATGTGTCCTTCATCTCAGGTGACTACTGCTTCATTTGGCTGCCTCGCTTTTTTTTTTTCCACACTCCCTAATTAGGGCACGAGACGGCTCACAACAACCTGAGATCCAGAGCTGCGGCGAAATATGACATCACGGCGCGGGGACATCAGCCACTTAACCTGATTTCACTTCAGTGTGAACAAAGACGAGGACTCGTAGACGGAGCGGAGCATGTTTCATTAATCACCAGCAAAATGACACGCAAATAAAAACAACATGCATCGGTTTTAGTTCCCGACACGGCGAGTGGAGAAAAAAGTTCCACCTGGTTTCAAATCGAGTTTAAAGGGCAGCTGATATTAAAAGAACCATTTACAACTTAACTCTGACATTTCTGTGACTGAGCGTCTCATAAAAGTTGTTATGGGAAGAATGTTGAAAATACAAAGAATTAAAAAGGTGCAAAGCAACAGAAACATGATTCATTCATTTGATTTACAGATTGATTAGACTAATTAAAGTTTTTAAGACATATAAAATGCTCTGCTTGGAGTAATAATTAGTGTCTGATGTGGTTTTCCCATAAAGAAGTTAAATCACATGTTCATTGATTCGTCTCCAGAAACATGCAATTATTTTTTCTTTTCTAAAGTTCAACAGCTGGACATAAGAAGTCTGTTACCATATATTTCCAAATAATAATGCAGTCTTATCACCTCCGGCCACCGGTGGCAGCACTGAGCTCAGAACTGTTGTTTTGCAAAATATCTGTTATTGTTTGCATCCTTTTTACTTTGCATGACATTTTTTTTCCACCTTATAAGAAGATTCCACATCATCTGGGGATTTTGTATTTTCGACATTCTGCCAGAAACAAATTTCATGAGCTGCTTAGTGACACAAATGTCACTAAACTGTTCCAAACTAATAACACCGAAGATGTTTGGATCCATTGAATGATTTGACTTCTAAGCATTAAACATAAAATACCTCCACATATGATTACACAGCTTCCTTTGTTGTGCACATTCTGTTCATCCATTTTCTCTCAGCAACTTGAATGATTCTAGTTGAACCACAGAACCACACAGTCGCCTCACACATCTGTATCGAACACATCTGCACCTGCAGGACTTCCTCTTCCTCCGCGGCAGGAGTAGGAAGCTCGTCTTGTCGCGTACTCACGAGCCGCGACGTTGGCTAATCACGAAGCTAGTTCAGGGAGGCTCAGTTCATTACAGCTCTGCACTCCGTAGGTTCCTGGCATTGTTCTCTCAATTAGAGACTTGTAAATGTGTTGCTTGCTTAATCACCCAAAAACTGGCCCCTAGGACTTCCCCCTAATGCAACCCCATTAAGAGGGCCCATCAAAACAAAAGATCTGCCTCTAATGGCAATAATCCCTCACTTCTGTCACGCCGAAGCCAAACTTGTATCTTAAATGAGCGATGATGGATGAGAGCGGGCCTCTGTGTCAGAGAGCTTTATTGCTGGTGATGGATGCGCCGGGCGCGCCGCACGCCAAACCTCGACCGGGGCCCATCGCCGTCAGAGCCGGACCATCCCAAGTGTGTCTCACTTAACCCGCCGTCTCTGGAAGTCAGATGGCCGCTCGTAGCGCTGAGGGGGGGGAGGAATAAGGGCTTATCCAAACAAGCTCATTAGCACAATTAGCGCTCGTTTCCTGCCGACGGACCCCCGGAGCGCTCCTAAAGTTTGACTGCGCTCTGGTGAGTCGGACGACGGGTGACGAGCAGCTGCTTTTAAAGAGGTGAGCTCGGAGCAGGTGGAGCAGCTTGAACCGTCGGAGCAGTGTTTTACTCTGATCGAGTTTGTAGCTGTGAGTTTGGCTGATTTTATTATATATATTAGATTGAATCAGTCAGTCATTATGTTCTCAGTTCATTTTTCAGATCTTTATGTGCATCTGTACAATGATAAGAGTCTTTAGTATCATATAAGTGCACTTTCAGCCTCAGATCGTGCTTTTTTTTCCTTAAAATCTAAAAATGTGAAGAAATATTCTCTTCTACTGTTTAAGTAAAGTGAAATCCTTAAATCATCATCAGTTCTAATTTTCTGCTCTATTTTGTCTCAATTTTTGCTTGTGTATGACTCACTTCCTGTCTCCCTGACCTTTGACCTTTGACCCCATCCACCTCAGCGCTCCATGTTCTTCGTCTCTGTACGAGAACATCCTCTGAGGGAACGCACTCTAAAATGTAAGTGTTGTCCATGGGAGCTTTTTCTAAATAAAGCCGTGCGGTGAACTGCAGCGATTAAGGTGCAGCACAAAGACACATAAACCCTCCAACGTCGTATTCTTCTTAATTATATATGGAAGCCATTATATTCCCCAGACGGCCCGGTATATTTAAGGAAACCAGAGACCTTCAAACACTTCTCCTCTCAGGGATCTCATACTTAACAGGAGATCTGCTCTTAAGGGAGGCTCCTCTGGGTACTCGGGCTGTAAAGAGCCAATCAGAACCGCAGCGCCGCCAACGCTGTGCCGACGCCGCCCCGACTCTCCCGCGCATTGCATATATTTGAAGAGCGACGTTTGCACATGTACGTCTCAGCAGAGAAAGGTATCGACGGCGGAGGCAGCAGAAATTCAGATTTGAATTGCAAACATGCAGAGAATGTGATCAGTTTGAGATCATCACATTAAAACTGTCTTTCTGTTTCTGCTGTTTGTGCTGAAGCTGCTGCAAATGAATCAGAACTAGACCTGTTTATTCTCAATTTAGACTTTAAAAAATGTCCAGACTATATTCAGTTTTCTGTGCACATGAGAGAATGAGATCGAACACCAGAATCCAGATTCGTTTCATATTCTGGTCCTGGTCTTTTTAAGGCCCTGTTTTAAAGTAATTATTATTTAACGCAGGTGCTGGAAAGTAACTAAGTACATTTACTCAAGCAGAACTTTGTTGTACTTTATACTTTTACTCCATTTATGTATTATCAAGTCCAGTAATTTGTGAAGTCTAAAGGAGGTTTTAAATGCAGGAAAAGCTCTGCTGTGATTTGACGAGTAAAGGATGTAGAATTGATCAATTATTGACGTGAAGATACTGAAAGCTGACTTCGTGTGCTCGAAACTCAAAGCGCAGAGGAACTATTTTCCCTTTTTCACCTTTGAAATCAGAAGAGAGTTGACTGGAATCTAGACTTTGCAGGAAGACAGACACCGGAGGAAAGGTACAAAAACACTGGAGCTTCCAACAGGAAGTGCCTCCACACCTCAGACTGTAATTAGAGGCGTCTGAGACGGCGCTTTCAGCTGCATTAGCAAGTGTTTGCAGTGACAGGTAATAAAGCAGATCAGTTAATTGCAAATGAATGCACACACCCCCGTTCCATTAGGCATAAATAATTTGGCCACTTGGGTATGTGCCTCCCAAATTACTTATTCTTTTTGTGTCTCAAATTACCTATTCTTTCTGATGTTGCCTTTAGTTGATTAGCGAGCTGCGTGCGACTAGCCATTGGCTTTTTCCAGGTTTTCAGCCTGTTTTCATTTTTCATAAGGTGAAGAAGTGTTGGGATCGGGCCGTGCCGATTTGTTGTCGGGCTCGTTTTGTTTGTGCACATGAGCCGCTTCCACATAATTTATGCAGTTATTCCCAACTTTTGCATTCTTCGGTGTGATTCCGTTCGGGCTCTTCTTCTCACACCTTGCAGAGCTTTTGCTCGGGGACGCAGGATGAATATTAAATCGTGTTGCAGTGAGCTTATTGCTTTGTTTTCATCTGGCACAAACATATAGCCGGTACATATTAAGTGCAGTTTTTCACGTTCATGAAAGATTCATTGTCCTTGCATGTCTCTAATATACATAAACATTTTCGAGACAAAGGGATGGTTGTTACTGTTGGTTCCTGGCTGCCGATTCCCTCTGATCCTGATGATCTCCAAGTTAAAGTTTATTCTTCTCTTGATCTCATTAGAAGTCGTTTTCTGGCTGTGAGTGTGAACTAAAAGACCTGTAAATGTGGAGCAGGATGGGTTTCCTCATACATGCATATTATCATCTAAATCCCCTATGACATAATCAATTTTTAATTTTAAACAGCCCTATTTTTGAAATTCATAGGAATATTCTTCTGTTTCTTTTCCCACATATACATAAATTACTTTAGATGTTTAATGAGTTTCATTTTCAAAACTCTCCTTTTCTGCAGGCAGTTTTGTGCAGATTTCATGTTGCGTTAGAGCAAAAGAAGATATGAGTTTTGTCTTTGGATTTTTTTTTTTTTTTTTTTTTAATCGCTTGATTTCACAATCGCTGTAAATGACCTGCAGGCATGGCAGCAGATTCTGAGGGCTGGAACATGTTTGACCAGGCTGCATGTCAGCAACGTGCATGCTTGTTATTCGGAGATGTTAACATTAGCTGTCTCTTCTACACTTGTTTGGAGTGTGGACTTATATTTTCTCTTTCATTTTGAACCCGCCTCCCGACGGAGAGCCGGATCAGCCCGACCAGACAAACAGGGGCTTGTTGGGATTTCTTTGTGCGACTCAAAGCTACGTTAACACCCTCCGCAGAAATACCCCGAGGTCCAACATAAGCAAGATGCATCTTTTAAAAGACATAATCTGAAAATCCTTCTGCAGTTTTCTGTCACATAGACTGATTCCTTCTTCGATTTCCTCGTTATTATGAAGCAGGTTGGCTGAGGTCAAATTAAATGTTCAGTCAAATGAGCCTTTTAGAAAAAAGTTTAGTTCTGTTGTGGTTTGGTTTTTGTGTATTTTATGGGATGGAAATCAATCAAGTGTTCATGAGGTCGTGCGAAAGGTGAAAATACTGTGACAAACATTTGAGAATATGTCCTTTACATTCAGGTTTGAGGTTTGTGACGTCTTTGTGCCAAGTTGGAAACATGAGAGCTTTCAGAAAAATCAGGATTTATCGTGATCACGATTTGGATGTTGTTGTTGGACGTTTTTTACGAAACTGATTATTACTGTAATGAAATACATCACAGCTTGACTTCGTCCTGATTGGCTCAGTATAAAATGTCTGAAATCTGTCCAATCGGGTCAGTTTGTTGTTTTCTGTCCTGGAACAGTCTCCATCCAGCAGCTTCACCTTACTTTGCAGCAGGTGCTGTTTTTAACAACATCCAATGCTTCTTTAATCTTAATCAAAACGGATGAAATATCATCTGACTGTGGTGAAGCTTTCTGTGCAGATTTGATTTAATTTCCCCTAAAAATGCAGCGAGACTTTCACCAGTTAAACTCCCAGAAGGAGGTGTGATGGTGACCAGACCCCCCTCCCGTCCTCCCTCTCGCCCCCTGCTGAGTGAGCCCGCATGTCGTCCCCAGGTTGCGACAGCCCTAATTAAAATGTCCTTCCTCATTATCATCGATTGCCCCGTGCATTTTGGAAAACAACTGCAGCGCTGAGCTCTGGCAGCGGCGGCGACGGCGGCCAAATATAGACATGTGACACTGGTCTTTAGCCCCGTCAGATGGTCCCGGTCCGACATGAGAGCGAGAAAAGTGGGGCAGCAGCCGAGTCTCCCCAGTGGACGCTGGACCGCAGCTCACAAACACACACAAACACACACCGAGACACACACACATACAAGACCGCAGATGGCCGGTGCCCCATTCCAGGGTTCATCAGCCGCACACACACAAAAAAAACACACACAAGAAAAACAAACTTCCAGTCATTAATGTTATGATTTATTCATTAACAAGTGTGTGTTGTCAGAAAAAGTTTCTCATTTATTACAATCTGTGACAATATTTCTCCGAGCTTTACTGGATCCAGAAACAGTCGTGGATCTGCATCAGCTGCACATTTCCAATAAAACACATTCAATTATTAATGTTGCTGAAATGATCCATCTGAACAAGGATATTTTAAAAAAAAAAGAAAAAAAAGTCAACCTCATCTGCTCAGATTTACATTTGAACATTGTACATTTGAAAGAAGAAAAAGAGGCTGTTATCTGTGAGCTGTTCCACTTTTTAGAGATAATAAGATAAGATAAGAAAAACAACACTTTATTTGACGCCTTCTGAGAACAAATACAGCAAAGATGTGTACAACAAGGAACCAGTACTTCATTACTGCCATATATTTACTTTCCAAACTAATGAAATATCATCTACAGAGAGAGAAAGCTGCATTACTTGATTATGTTTATATGAATTTAACGACATATAAAGTTGATAGAGAGAAAATTAGGAGCCATGTTTGTCCAGCTGACGTCCAATTTTCAAACATATCGGACTCTTTAGCTGCTTCGATCTGTTCTCCAGCGTGAACCAAGTGAACCAAAACAACGAGCTGAAAGTGGCTAAAACCCTCCATGAAACCAAATGCATGATCGATCTCTGTTGGTTCGACCTCTTTCAAACCAAACACTTGTTCATAAAAAGAAAAAGTGCAGCTTTAAAACTCCGTCCGTTTCGACCCGTAATCGACCTAAAGTCATAGTTTTCATTCTGAAGACAGGACGAAGGCTCAGCACTGCAACATGTTGCCATCAATCATTCATCAGCCAATGTGGGCACTGAAACACGTCAACCAATAAATGATTCATGGGAACATATTGCCTTCCATGAACCTCTTTTTTCCTAATTTTAGATATTATTTCTAGGACCCTGCACAGTTCGTCCTATAGGGAGGCGAAGAGCTCTCTCACTGCTCCTTTAAATACCGCTGTGCATTTTTATGATCGAGGCTTCGGGCTTTACCCGCTTGACGGACAGATGGACGGACGAATGGACAGACTGAGTCGGGCAGACAGACACGCAGGCATGTCAGAGGAGGCACGATGCCGGCTGGCGAGGCGGGAGAGAGGGAGCATCTGCCGGCGGGTTTGAGGAGCAGCCATGGCTTCTGCGAATCAGGATCTCCCCCGACGCCGGTGTTGGGCCAAGAGGGGCCGCGGCGGCGCCAGAGGGTCAGGGGAACCACGAACGGTTCAAAATATCATCACCTAACAGGGTCGGGCAGATCTGTAATACACCTGTTCACCACACCTGCATCTAAGATTGACCCTGAAAGTCAGACGACGTCATAACAGCGAAGGCAGGACTGTGACTTTGAATGGTTCCTGTTGGTGGCGCTGTAAAGGGTTAGTTCACCCAAAACACGAACAAGTCATGCAGTTTTATTTATAATCAAATTATAGCCAATGGCCACATTTACTGAATGATTGGATTTACTGTTTTATCCTTGGTGGTATCTATTCAAGCACATGTGTTTGGTTTTGTCAAGATTTGAAGGGAAGAAATCTTAATCCACCCCCACCTCAAAACAATGGAAGTAAAATGAGTTTCATGTGCAGAAAACAAATTTGTGCTTCCTGTAGTTTTGTGGATCTGACAACACATTTCAGTATTTTCAACCATGAAAATAATAATTTACGTGAACTGACCCTTTAAAAGCAGCAGATTACAGCAGTAGTTCCCAACCTGGTTTCAGGACCCTCAAGATAAATCTGAGCAGTTAAGAGGATTTGAAAACTGAAAATTTTACTTTTGATTCACAATTTTTTTTTTTTTTCAGACCTGATAATTTCACCGGTTCAGAGATGTAGAAATAATTTAAATCAAACAAGCTGAGAAAGAGGAATCTGCAACCTGTGTAGAAATAGTTCATAAACCAAACAGATCAAGGTTAGAGTTTAGTCTTTGCTTCTTCATGCATCGAATCAAACAACGTGAGAGGGAAGAATCTTAAAACTACAAGACAGGAAGTGAGCTCTCAGCAGGTGAAGCTCGGACCATCGTCGTCGTCGTTTTGTCCTTCTGGGGCGATAAAACCGTTTCCTTTTAACGTTGGAGATTATGAAGAAGAAAGCCTTTCAGGGCAGAGAGCGGCACCACAGTCACACTCGTCCGAGCTCCACAAACCCGATTGCCGGAGCTCGCCCGAGTGCATCTCCTCCTCCCTGCTGGTTATCTACGGAGAGCCACAGAAAGCGGAGCGGGGGGGGGGTTTACCAAACACAGCCGCGGCCCATTTGACCACAGGGGAGGCCTGTCAATGGCCCAGATAGTTCTGGTAATTTCTCAGCGTTGACTCCACTGTGTGTTTTACATATTCAGAGAGGGAATGGAATATGGGGGGACTCCCTTTGTTCTGGCGTGTGTGTGCTGGATCGCCGGGGCAGGGGCCGCGCTCTCCTCCGCGGATACGCCTTGAAGTCGAGGAAGGCGTAAGGTATATTTGAAAAACTGAGGAGAGGGGGAAAGAGAAGTAAACAGGATTAGCGTTATCAGCCGTGCTTGCGAGGGAATGCACACACAAACACACACACACACACACACACACACGCGTGCTGTATATATTTGAGGATGCAAACACTCACACAAGGATTTGCAAATGAAACATGAATAAGTAAAGCAATAAAGCATTCTCCTGATACGCAGGAGAAATATTACTCTGCTCGGACCATGTGGGCAAATAAGTGTTTTTCTTAATCTAAGTAGTTGAGCATGATTCTGAATGGAATGATAATTGACCCAAATGCTCCTCTTCTGTGAAGGCAGTGACAGCAACTCATGGCTCATAATGCCATGAAAGCGCGGGAGGCGAATATGAGGGAGGCGCCGATGCTTCAATTGCAACCAAACAGGCGATCAGTTAAAATAAAAAAAAGCGCGCTCGCCACTCAAAACGTCAAGAAAATGAGCGCACTTCGCCTCCCGCGGCGCCGTGAAGAATGAACGTGATTTTCTGAAACTTGTTTCTGCGTGTTTTCTGAATATCACATATCAGAGGGGCCGTTATTTTGAAAGTCACCCCCTCCCCTTTCCTTCCATCCTCTCCTCCCCTCCCCCACAATACAAGCGGCGGATGGTGCTAATTTCAAAAACATCATCTCCTCCACGCCGAGTTCAGGAAGTTGATTTATAGACGGTGCTCGTGAAGTTAATTGCAGTGCGCGACACCAATCAGTCTTTGGGGAGAATTCTAAGGCAAGCGGGGATTAAATCGACCCCCAGCACAAACAAACAAACAAACAAACAAACATATTCATATCTCCCATATTTATTTATCAATGTTTTAGATTGCGGCCTGCCTCCAAGATTGCCCCCTTTTTCTGCACAAGATTCAATAAGTTGACAGAAACATTGTCAGCGCCGGGGTGTCGCTTTATATCGGCGCTGCCAACAAATCTGTCTTAGGGAAAATGGAAATGTATGTGTTAAGCACGCCCAAGTGATGCCCCCCCCCTCCTTCCCAGCACCCCTCCCTTGTTGGAGTGTCGAGAGTTGCTCCTCCACAAAATGATCATCGTTGTGTTCGGGAGCATTCATCTTGATTATAGAGACAGAAATGCTTTGATAATGATCTGCAGGAGACGGTCGTCAGAAGTTTGTCAAAAAACACTAAATGTCAAATCCCCGGCGGTGGTATCTAACTATCTGGTGGTGTGACACAGGCTGTCATGCACACACACAAACATCCAAACACACACACACACACACACACACACACACACACACACACACACACCCTCCTCCCCTCCCGGACTTGGCCAATGAGACGTATGCCTCTTATTGCCTCCCATGCCTCCTCACTGTATTGCACTGAGAGAGATGGAGTGGAGAGCACGCAGCTGCAGACCGACAGCAGCAGTGTGTGTGTGTGTGTGTGTGTGTGTGTGTGTTAGGTCGTCTGGCAGCACACGTATGTTCAGGGATACAAAAACACAGCAGGAAAATGGAAACAGGATTC
The DNA here is from genome assembly GCA_025331565.1 of Holacanthus passer. Lineage (NCBI taxonomy): Eukaryota > Metazoa > Chordata > Actinopteri > Pomacanthidae > Holacanthus > Holacanthus passer. The sequence goes on from JAFREQ010000137.1 coordinate 643,619, forward strand.
GGCGCATTTGTTGCAAAGCTGTCAGAGCAGTTTGTTGCTGTACGTGTTTCTGTCAAAGTCTTTTTAAAGAGAAAACATCAGTTTGTATTTTAAGTCACTACATTGATTCTAGTTGTAAAAGATTTTATACAACTTCATGGTGAACAAACCGACTGTTCGGGTGTCGAGGGTCAACATGAATCTGAAAGGTCATGAGATGAGAAAAGAGAAAGAACGACCTTCTGCAGTTTGTTGAACCTTTCACTCGTTTGCATTTTTCCTGGCTGCACAGATTCATCTTGTCTACTTGCTAATAATTCTTCAAATGAGGTCAGTGAAAGTGCTCATGACTAATAGATGGATGCAACCTGCGACGAGGAGCCGCGGCTTCATCTGTCACAAAGCAAAAAGAAAACTGATCCAAGTGATGTTGAGTGATGTTGCCAGATCTGAGCAGTGTCCAAACATAAACAAAGGCCAAAACAACGAAAACAAGTCGCAACTGTTTCCATAATCCTGCAAATCAAACATCCTGTTTGCACCATTTTAGGGAAGTGAAGAGGAAGCAAGAAGTTTCTGATCTTGTTATTTTGTTTTTGTACAGCGTACATTTATAACATCCTGTGCACTAGAGTTAATTCTTGACCATGAACATGACAGTTTGACCGACTCTCGTCTCATTTCCATATTTAGGTCACATGGTGACAGCTGAGCTGGGAAAACTCCCTTTGCTGATGAAGACTGTGACACGTGACTAAAAGCTAAAGAAAACGCAGTAAGTGGACCTTAAGTTTTTTGGTTGTTTGTTTTGTGGCAAATCAAAATCAAAAAAATTCAAAGTGTAGTTTTTACTTTCCAGTAAAATGGGATCATATATTTTTCAATTCATCTTTCTAAACTTTTATTTTCTCCCAAATCCTGTTTCGGGTTCAAACCACCGTTTTTAAACTCACACTTCTTCTCTGAGTGACCTTCAGTTTATAATTAGGGTTTTCACATAACTGAGAACTAAAAATACAATTTTAATTACGACGGTTTCACTTCATGGATTTGGGGTCTTGGACAGTTCAGTTCCCGAAGATGAAGGAAATTGTAGCTGTCAACAAGATGTGAAATCCTAAAATTGTGCATCAAGGTGACTGAGGGCACAGTTTTATATGTTTAGCTCATTCTGTGCTGTTTTTGTCTGATTCGTGTCACAACTTTATAATTTTAAGTGTTAAACAGGTTTCACTTCTTTCGTTGGAGCTTTAGGACTCGATCACGCTCACAAATGCAGACTGGCAGGTACCAAACAGTAAACGGGTGGAATTCCTCTTTAAAATGCTAATGAGGGCTCTGTGTGTGTGTGTGTGTGTGTGTGTGTGTGTGTGTGTGTGTGTGAGTGAATGCACTTCACAGCCAGGCGGACGCTGTATATGCATGAGCGCTTGTGTATGTATTCGCAGCCTCTAAACGAACTGCCAGCTTTCAATACGGTTACACGATGTGACCTTTTAAAGGCTCTGACATAATGTTCAGGATTTAGTTCATTACTGAGCAACTTTGTGCAACACACGCTTTTATTTTGACAAGTCAGATCATGAAAGACAGTGAAGTTTATTATAAAAAAAAATCTGTAAGTTTCAAGCTGTAAAAAGTCGCTTCTTGACAATCAGTTTCTTGCATCTCTCAAACACGTCCGACTTTCCCGCCGCCCCTCGTGTTGGGTTTTGTCTCTGCATATGGCCGGAGTGGCCGCCCGCCACCGCCGCCGCCGACAGCCTCGCCGGCTTCCCAGAGAGCAGGCAAACATCTTGAGCGGGTACAAACGTGGACCGACCCTCCCTTTGGCTGACGTCCAAACTCCGTCTCGCGTCTTCTGGGAGAACAAGAGGAGAAATGGAACAACTGGTTTTAATGAAACAATTACAAGACACTAATTATTATGTTAATGTTTTGCTACTATCATCAGCCACCGCTAACAGCCTCCTGCACCTAGAGGTTCAGAGCCTGCCGTGTGTGTGTGCGCCCGCGCGTGTGTGTGTTTTCTTTTCAGCTAGGTGGGAAGATGGACGTTTTTCAATAGGCGGCCGTGTGTACGGCAGGAATGTGTTGAAATGTAAAAAGGGCCACAAAGCGCCGGCTGTTGTCATTGAATGTCAGGTACATTAATTCCCATAATGCTCAGCGCAAATAAATTAGCAGCAGGGTTGCCAGTGATTCAAAGCCATCGGTTTTAGGGTGTGTGTGTGGAAGGAGGAGGAGGGGGGCTCAGGAGACAGGCCTGGAGGCGAGAACACACACACGAAGCACAAAACACACAAACACACACACACACAAGCAAATAAACACATGCATCATGCAGACGCATGCACACACACATGTAAACACATGCATCACAGGCCGGCTCTGCCTCCACACACACGATAAGCAGCGGCGTTCGGCGGAGGCCATTGTTAACGCAGCAGCAGTCCTACATGTGTTGTGCATTAAAGGATAATTCCACCGTCCTGCCAGTTGTGGAAGCACCAGGTAAAAGCACAGGCGTCCTTAAATACACATGAAACAGCTGCTCACGCAAAGAGACTGCAACTGTAGGAAACTGCAGCTTCTGAGGGAAGTCACAAGTTGCATCTTTCTCCTTTGACCTTTTTACATCAAAGCAGAAGAAGCTGAGTTCAACCTTTGTTTACCCTCTTTCGTGGTTTGCAAATTAGTGGAGCTGAAACCATGAGATGGTTCATCATCTTCATCTTCTGACAGAAAATAATCAGCATCAGTTTGGAAAATCGGGATAATGTGAGGATTTGTGTCTTTTACAGGATTTTAAATTTAATATATTTGTTTTAATTTTGGACAAAACAAGCATCTTGATCATTCCTGTTTGCAGCCAGTTCCCTGGACTCAAATTATTGAATCCTGAAAATCTGATTATCTAAGAACAAGTGTTTCCAATACAAATCAACTTGTTTTCAGAATTATCTAAAAGTGGCTTGTTGCTGCTTTTGGAAACAACTTGAAACAAGATGATTTGCATTAAAACTTTTTCCCCTCATCTTTTAATAAAATAAGACTTTGAGGAAATAATACATTTTAAAATGTATTTCATTTCATTTATTTCAATTTGGCCTTTGATCCAACTGATATTTTTTAAGACTTAATCTTCAAAAGTTTGAATTAAATGTCGCTTCAGCCGAATCATAAATGAAAATAAATAAATATTCTCTGTATTTGGGTAAAAGAAGCACAGCGAGGCTCCTGAACCTGTTTTTAACATGTGGTTTGTCTTGACTTCAAACCCATTTAAAGTTTTTATATTGTGGTTGCAGCTGAAATCTCACTGAACTCAGAAGTTGAATGAAAGTCGAGCGGCTTGACGACGAAGCCTGAGAATGTTATTGAGCAGTTTGGGTGAAGTGACCCTTTAATCAAAGCGCTTTTAAGAGTCTCCGTGTCCTTTATTGTCGGCGGTTTGTTGTTTCTCGGCCAGGTCTCTCTTTGAAGACGTGTTTTTATTCTCGGTGGGACTACCTGGCTGAATGATGGGTCAATGAAAGCCGCAACAATGTCCCAGACTGTCTGCCATAAGTCAGTGAAAGAGGTGATTCATGAACAGTGGGCACGAGGTCTTGGCTCGCACTCTTTGATTGAAACCTGTTTAGCAACAACTGCTAATTTCATTACATGGTGTCAGCGCACACTGAGCGGCCCCTAAAGTGGTCGCTTTGAACTCTCGGGGCCCGAACAATGACACGGGCCAGTCAGGGGGCCTGATGGGAGTGTGACGGGTCGGCGGTGGGAGGAAAAACAAAACCTCCCGAGAAAAAAAAAGGGGACGGAGGTTTTTCATAATGCTGAAGTCTGTCAAATATTTTGATATGTCCCACACACCATGGTGCAGCTCCTCCTGGGCTTTTTGCCTTTCAGCGGGAAAACAATTGACTTTCTTCACGATCAAGTCGTTCGCCTCCCCGCCTCCAGGCAAAACCTTTCATGAGGAGCCATGGCTTGCCGTTGCAGCTGTTCCGCTGGGGTTCTTCCCATGGACACCGGGGATAAAAACTCTTTGAGGAAGCCACTTCAGTTGTGTGGCCTTGCAGGTTTCTCTTTTTTTTTCCTCTCATCCAAAACTTGGCTCGCAAGAAACTTCTCAGTTTTTTTTTTTTTTTTCTTTGTCGGCCTGCAGTTGGAATGGGTTTGATCTTTTTTTTTTTTTGCTTTTTGCCTTTGTTAGCGATGATGATGAACCAATGTGATGATTAGCTCAGTCGGCTCCACACAGATGAAGAGTAATAAGATCAGATATTTGGTGGAAATCTTGACACGATTGCCGCTTTAGTTTCTTGAAAATAGTGAGTTTCCAACCTTCAGACTAAAAACTACACTTGCATTTTTTTTTTTTTTTTTTTGCAGCGTGCACAACTTTTTGCAGTGCGTGAACATCCTCTCTAACAGAACAAGACTTTGCGAACATGCACCATGAAGGTAACTTTGCAAAGTTCACTGCGGATAGAGGAGGCGTATGAATATTCATGAAAAATTACCCGAGCTCAGTGCGCCTGATAGCGGGCCCTTTTCTGCCGCGGTATTAGGCCTGTAAAAGAGATGAAAGGCTTGTGAACCATCCCCACTTCCTTGGCCTTATACTGGGACACAATGGCCAACCAGCCGCTCAATTAGTCTGCCATCTTAGACTGACTGTTTGACAGGTCTAGCTAATTGTTAATCCCGCCATAACTGTTGCTCAGAGTAATTAATCATGTAACAAAAGGGCTCTCAGTGAGGCAACCCCACCGCTGCGGATGTGTGTCAAACCAGAAAGCGAGAGCCGAGAGGCAAAAAGCGGCGGTAAAAGGTTGTCCAATTTACAGTGGAGGTTGATCAACAAAATATTTAATCTTCATTTGCGGCACCTTAGCGTCGCCTGTTTTTCCCGGATGTAAACAAGCGAGCGCCTGAGATCTCCTGGCTTATGTAAATGCGGCTCCATGTGAGCCCCACAGGAGCGAGATCCAGGGGTCAAGGACCATTCATCATGAGATGGAGTGTCATTTTCTCCACTTCATACGCAGGCAGCTGCTTAAGAGGAGGAAGAGAAAAGGAGGTATTCTTTGAGGGGGGAAGAAAAGGCAGAGCCAAGCACAATCCCGGCTTCAGAGAGGAGATGGCGGGGAGGTGGGGGGCGAATAGGAACACAAGGTGCCACTGTGTCAGAATTCAAATGTGAGCACGACCGGTGATGTCATTCACCTCCCCAACCCCACCTCGAGTCATAAGACGAGCAGCATTCCTGGGAAACGGGAAACGGACACAAAGAGCCACCGTGTTTTGCAGTCTTGCAATACTGACTCATTTCGTTGTGACCCATAAGTGATTTTTTTTTCCCTCGGTGTGTCCAAATGATGATTAATATCTGTTTTCTATCTCTGCGCTGAATGGCCGCAAACGGCAAACAAGAGCGCCTCTTGTTCGGATGAAAAAGGAATTCTAGGCTCCCAGACTATGGGAGCTCATAAAGGGCAAATTGGATAATATGAGGGAAAATGGACAGAGGTCATATCTCATCTCCATCTTTTTTTTCTTTTTTTCTTTTTGGACATTTAAACATAGTCATGCAAGAGATTTGGTATCTTTGTAGGAGTCGTAAAACTTTCTCGACTGCGAAGAATTTTTGCATCTTGGAACAAAAAAAACCTTGTCAACCGTCATAATCACATCTTGAAAGTCTTCCTAATTTTTCTGATTCTGCACCAAACCTCAGCTTCCCTCCTCATCCGTCGAACACGACAGGAGCTGCGTTATTGCGACGCCAAAAGGGAGAAAAACCTGATGATTTGAGCCACAAAACAAAAACCTCCAGGGAGCCGTTGGCTGTCCCGTCGGTCGACCCACCTCCACCACCGCCGCCCGGGACCAAAGCACAAAACCCCACACAAAAACCTGCAGACAATAAACAGAAACAGTAGGAATCCTTCCCTAATTTGACTTGCTCCACAGGTGGCCACCAGCTGCTTGCGAACAGGTTACTGGGGGCCCCAACGGAGGAGCGGGGATTTTCATTTTATGTGGAACAATGGGCCACTGCTCAGGTCCCAAAACCAGGAGGTCGTTTCTTTCTCTGTCTTTCTTTTCTCTCTCTCTTTTTTTTTTTTTTTTTTTTATTTGGCAGTGCCTGGAGGTAAGTCTCAGCTCAGACAGTGAGGTTGTTTGTCTGTGCACCAAGATGGGGGCTATCAGAAATTCCCCCTGTCTTAGTTCACATGATTCAATGAGAGCCCTGTGTGTCAGTCTGAGGGCTGTTCTTTTCTCGTCTATTCATGTCGTACACCGGAGGGAAAGACCCGGCTACGCTGGTGGCTGGAGGCCTGCTTTTACTCATCCGACGAGACAACAAACTCTGCAGAGCTCAGAATTCATTTAACTCATAATTACATGGCTTTTCATATTGAATGGTGCTTCAGTCCGGCCAGAGTGTTTCAAACAGGCGGCGGTCATCACTTAAAATCCTTGAAATCTCTTAAATGGACCAACTCTAAAACCCCTGATTCCAGAAAAGTTGAGACGCTGTGCGAAACATAAATAAAACAGAATGTGATCATTTACAATACGAGACCATGTATTTAATGTTTGATCATCAGCTTCATTGATTTTTGTAAATCTGATGGCAGCAACATGTTTCAAACAAAAGAAGATGAAAGGTTCATCCCAGAAAGACTCAGTTGTTCTTTGTCAAACACATGAACTTTGTAAAACTGTCGTCAGTAAACACAGTTTGTTTGTGAGTGATCGCATTCTGTTTTTATGTATTTTTTTTTGCTTATGTCTTCGGGCCCTGGCGGGAAAGAGGCACATGTTCAGATTCAAGGAACTCGCCTCCTCACAAATGAAAGATCAATCTCAGCAGTGGACGTCATGCAGACAGAGAGGCTTTTCTAATAATCCCTGACTCGAGGCAGAAGCAGACACCTGACCTCCCAATAAGACGAAGTTTCCCAAGTCCCTCTCGATGGATATGGGACAGAACAAAAATGCTGGAAAAGGAAGAAGGTCAAGATTTTCAAAGGTGCTGATCTAAATCCACAGTGAAAACAGCTCAGCATGAAAGACTTGGTCAAGTGTTGGAGTTGATTGAAGACATTAAACTCTACTGGCGACCACTGGGACTGCACCATCAGATCTCTGGCTCGTGGACTCAAATGAATAACAATTTGCTTTATGCAAATTGAGGATGATATTGTCCAAAATTACAGGGAGAATTGTTGAATTTGTCATTGAAATAGCCTTGGATAGGAACAGTTTTTCCTGGCAAAAGCAGAAACGGTGGATGCTGGCAAACAGGGCGTTCGTTGGACTCCACTAATGTCCATTCTGCTCGGTGGAGAGCGGAGTTTCTGTCTAATCAAACCACACGTCTTCCAAAAACTGAATGAAACCAAAAGTGAAATAGAAGAAGAATGACTTCATCTGAGTCACTTTGTTTGTAACAAGAAAAACTAAATCGTTGTTTCACCTTGGAATCAAATTTTGAATGAATGAAAGAAAGCTGGAGGCAAATATATGACCCAAAAATTCCCCAGAGCTTTATTGTTATGGAAATTTTTCATCAGGTTTACAAAATGATGCCATTAGTCATTTTTCTGTGTAAAAAAAAAAAAAAAAAAAATCAAGCAAAAATTATTGGACAGAAATGTCTGAACAATTGTTTTCTGTTTTAAAGAAAGATTTTCAACATCTTCTTCCAATTTCTTAAGAAGAAAAGGAAAATTAATTATTAGTGAGTTGACTGACTTAACTCCTCCTAAAGTCCCGGTTATACTTGCGTGTGATTGGCCGATGGGGCCGCCCGTCTCTCTGATCATTACGCCTTAAGGCATCACATCAAACTTTTGAATTCTAAAGCATCATTTTAGACACATTTACACTAAATTCAGTCTAAAATATCTGGTGTCTTGAGAACAATGTTTGACTGTGCAACATGCGTTTCCCCAAAACTCTGCAAGGTTAATTATCAGGATGTGACGGATTTCTGAATGTGCTTGTTGCTGCAACCACGACTTCTACCACCTATTAACTGATGTGTTTTTATTATTTTTCATCCGTCCCTCAGAGTTCATCCAGGGCCGCAGCTGATGAGCCGTGGCGGCGGCGGCGCGCTGTCCCTCGGGGTCACCTTAAACCACGGTCAGGGCGCTCAGCCTCTCCTCTCGGCGCCCTAAAATAAAACTTTCATCTCCCTCGTCATCGCATCCTGAACTCGCCCCCGTGTCCCTTCATTTAAATTCACACAGCTGATGTTTGTTGTGAACAGGCGCTGTCAGAGAGGATAAAGAAAGGTTACCTGGTGGCTGAGAGCGAGACGCTTTACACCAGCAGATTTATCCACACTGATGTTTTGATGTCACCACCGGCTCCTCCGGGCGCTTTGCTGTTGTAACGAACCAAACCCCAATCAAATCTTTGAAGTAGTCATGTATGCATAAGCGCCGTCTACCTTAATGCTAAATAATTAGCAAGCGAGCGCGCTGCTCACTGGGATTGCTACCTCAGGGCTAAACTTGCTTTTCCTGCTTTGATCATTACGTTAATTAAATCTGGCTCCCTTGACAGGTCGGGGGCTAAAAAACAGGTAGGTGTCATAGGCACCTCGGCGCAGACAGAAGCACCTGGTGTGTGCGAGCGCTCCAGCTGTCAGCGGCGATGCCTTAAGAGCCAGACGGCGGTGGCGTTAATTCGAACCGATGTCCCAAAAGGGGAGGGGAGGGGAGGGGAACGACTCGATTGTAAGACACCCCGGTTCTCCGGTCTGGAGGCGGGCGAGGCTGCATCTTTGCGGCAGCTTTGGCCAGAGGAGGAAAGAAGTCATGTTGTCAGACCTCAGTGTCAGCTCGCGTCATAACCAGCGCCTGGGGGACAAATTAGAAGTGTGTTTCGAGAGATGTGTCAAAAGTGTTCTCGGTCCACATCACAGCAGAGGAATCGTGCAAAGAGGAACCCAAACCAAAGTCAAACGCCAAGGGCAGTCAGAGGAGGGACTCACCTATGATTTATTTAAATCAAAATGGCTTCAAACTATGAATAATTACACAACTGTGCATCCATGTGTGGTCTCTTAATGTAATTATTCATGTGGGGCTTTTACAGGAAGTCAACATGAGACCGTAAGCACCTCCGATGAAACAGGACCTAACTCTCAAGTCACCAATCATCATTAGAGTAAAAACTCTGCAACAAAGGTCAAAGGTCACACAGGTGTGTGTTTGGTTTTTCGGAGTCATTGGTTCTTCTTTTATACATTAATACATTTATGAGAATTGCTAATAATTTTGGCCGTTGTAGCTTCCAGATATCTCAAACAAACCAATACAAATGTTCTTTCCCCAAAATCAATATATGTCGTAGAAGCACCATCATTTGTTTATTAGAATATTTAAATCACACATCTTCCCTTAAGTCAAAATACAAAGTTGACTGTTTTTCCCCAAAGACAAAGTCCACAAGTCCAAGTGTTCTGGACTGAGGTTTGACCATAGTTCAACAGAACTGAGCTCGACTGGTTCTCCTGAATTTAAGGCCCAAATCCAACCAGAGACCTCGTTTATTTATTTCTTCTATTACCGAGCTTAACTTCTTTTAAGATAATGCATGATGTGTTTGCATGTCTCTCCACCTTTATACAGATGTTTGGCACAATCAAAGAGAAAACTCTTCTCAGTACATTTCAAATGAACCAAACCCAACCCGTCCAAACTCAAAGCTTCCCACAAGGAAATGGACCGAACCCAGTGGGTCTCAGCAAAATATCGGGTTTTCGTTTGGGTCATAAAACTCAGAGAGCTCACAACGTTTCGAGTGAACAGTACGAAGTGAAGGCGACCTAGATGAGCGTATCTGTGTTTTTATCACCTCATCTGGAACATGGCTGCTCAATAGAGGATGCAGTTTAGAGAGATTTCAAGGAAAGAAAAAATCAAGTCCGAAGCCAATTAGCACAAACATGAAGCAGCTGATGAGCTTCAAAGAGGTTAAATCCTCGCTGCTCCAGCTGCAGGTGCATCGGTCACAAAAAGGGTGATTGTTAATATTTCAGCATAAAAACTTTCAAGTCCTTTTTCAAGAAGTCTTTATCTTCCCTTAACCCATATTCTCAGCCTGGAAGTGGGTCTCTCCTCCACAAAGCCGACTCAGGCTGCAGGGCACAAAAATCTCCCTGTCCACCGTGAAAATAAGGCGAATGACATTAATTTCATCTGAAATAATCTAGATTGTGTTTGTTGGATCAGCTCGAATTCAAAAAATGACTTTCTGCCTGAGCCCAGCGGCTTTTCCTCCACATCCTCATCCAGCACCCCACACCACAGAGCGTTCAGTAGTAATTAGTGTCTTCAATATGTTTAACCATCCCACATACCTGTTTAATCAAACCATTTTCTGGGCATGTATTCAACCTTCAAAGGCGGCGTTTGAAAAGGACTCGGGAAACACAAAAGCGAGTCGTCTCTGAAGCTCCTTTTGATCTAGATCATTAACGTTTTGGAATCAGAAGTTGACATAAGGCCCGGTTTTGTTGCCGCACTCCTGGATCCGTTTCTGTGCGGTGGAAGTTGAAGATGTTTGGAAAATTGCTCCGATTATAGTGTTCATGTGCCATTTGATACCGGTTCCAAGAACAAGGGGAGCCGCAGCCAAACCAGACTACACCAATAAGAGCTGGCGGAACTGGCCGTCCTTTCATAGACCACATGGTCTCTTTACCGAGTGGACGTTTTATTATCATGGTAATCGACTTTGTAATTTTGGTGTGAACAGCCCCACCCTGCTCCGTTTACAATGGGGAGATCTCAACACCAATTAAAGCAGAGTGTATCAAGGAACAATAGTTTACTAGAAAGAACAAATGAACTATTTGAGAGGCTACAAGTTTGTTGTTGTCCATCAAAAACGTCAATGATTGCTGCTGTTTTGCAGAAGAACGGCTCATTATCGCTCAGATCAACTCTTCACGTCACAGATACAACTTGTAAAACCTGCTTTCCGCCAATATATATTAGCTCAACGTTTGGCTGTCGACATCAAAGATGGATTCCATCGTGCAAAAGTTGTCACATGCGTTCAAAGCAAGCTGATGGGAGTTCTTCATCGCTCTCCAGCAGGAACATCAAATGACGACACAATACGTTCTTGGACTTAACGAAGACGGTTGGGACAGAGGGACGGGCCTGAAGCTCCCTCCATCTCCAAACCTTTTCAACGCGAGCCCGTCCTCGTCCGGCCTCTTTGAGCGCGGACGCATCAAAACCGAAAAGCGTTCATCATCGCATCAACTGACTCTTCTGTCTATTTCCGTCTTCCCTCCTCGAGCCTCGGCGACGCCCGTGCCCGTGGGCAGCGATTCTGAAAAATCACAAGAAATTCATTTCCTCCCTGGATGGAAAATAACAAAGGCATTCCTCATGACAGGCCGCTCTTCCTGTCATCTGCAGGCCACAAGTTAACTGATCTATTAATAGAAACTCCCTCCTCTTTCCTGCTTTATCGCAACCAGGCTGCAGAGTTCTCATCAGGTGATTCGATTAATAAACTACAGACGGGCAGGAAGTCTGTGAGCTTTGTCGAGGTAAGAGCAGAAGGAGAGATACTGTGGTTTTTGGGAGGAAAAATGCAGTAGTATACAGCATTAAATATTCAGTTTGATTACTCTTTACTCAGTAGCAGATTTCTGACCTAGTTCACAGTAATTAGGTTTACACTGTTCAGCCACTTTAGTAAACAAGGATATTTTCCTGGTGAGATAACTTCGCAGCAGCTCTCGATATCTTGGCGCGGCGCCTCAGCGGGGATTATCGTCGATCTGAAGAAGATACCTATCTGCTATGTTGATATTTCTGCTTTAATAACGGAGCTGCGTCCCACCGGGAGAACTCGCTGTTCATGACATGTTTTCAGTCTCTGCGTCGCCGCTCGTACTGTACAAACTCAAACATACAGTACGTGACTGTGCGAGGGAGCTTTATTTGATTTTAGATAAATTATTTTAATGCATTAAAAAAAAACACTGTTACGGCATCTACAGTAAATCAACATAACAGTGTCAGCTTTGAATTTATTATGCAGCATGCAATTATACTGTATGTGATTAATATATCCATGATCCAATATTTGTTCACGTCCTCTTCGTGTCTTCCTGCTTTTCCTCTTCTCGCCTGTTTGTCCTGCTGATTTAAAGGGATGATTCACACAAATTAAGATAAAAACATGCTTTCTCAGTTACCTCATCACTGGCAGGAGATTTCAAAGTGCAGATTTCTTTTGCCGATATAATCCAATAAACATCAGTGTTTTTTTAGAAGGATTATTTTCAATGCTGCGAAAACAAAATTCATGTCAGTTGTATTAAGGTAAGACAAGAAATTAATAAGAATGATGTGTAATTTGGGTGAAGCAACCTTTTAACCAATCAAATCAATGCAAATCAGGCTTGGTGTCACATGTTAACAAGCCAAACGTAGATTTAATCATCATATCAAATGTGAAATTAACCAAGCGTCTCAGAGCAAAACGTTAAGAACCTGATCTCAGATTTTTCCATGTTAGGATCATAAAAGTTGACACGTGCAGGTGTGCGTCTCTTAAACGACAGACATGCTCATCCTTTCCAATGTAAACACACGTGAACACGACGAAGTCTGCGCCGCGAGACGCCGCGGCACATCCGTCACCCATCAGCGAGCGCGTGCAAACTCTCGGGCAGACAGACGGCCGGTCGCTCCATCGCAACCGTCGATCGTACACTAATATCTCGGGGCATCAGCAGCTATTGCAGAAGCAGAACTAACAAGTTAAGCCCAAACACTGGGTTTGCATGGCAGTGGGGGAGTTTATGAGTGTGTGTGTGTGAGGGGGGGGTGTGCATACATCAAACAGAGACGGTCGGTCAATATTGGGGTATGGAGAATCAACACGCTTTTTTAAAGGAGAGGCTTATGCTCAAACATCACAGTGCCAGTTGCCGGGCCCGAGCGTTTCCCGAGGCCCGGATCGCCATTTCTCATTTGTTGCATTAGCAGGAAAGACGGCGTACAAATAAAATTTCCCTGAGCAAGGGAAGTATCTTTGCATACAAAACAAGGCTGTGTGTAATTTTCAACCGGGCGAGAGGGGAAATGAAAGCATACGAGTCGGGGGGGAGAAATATGCACCTCCATCAGCGCCGCAGACGCACTCGTCAAAACACATTTAGGAAATTAGCATTTTTGAAATAGTGCTTTTTAAGAGCCAAACAGTTTTGCTGATATGAGAATGAGCGGCGTGAAGGCTAGAGGTGAGAATTAGACACGAAGAAGGTGACACATAATTTGATTATGTGGTTTTCCTTCACCTCCGGCTTCACCTGGAGGCACGCTTCATTCCTCGCTCCTCGATTGGACCCTTTTTGCTCCATATCTCACCTGAACTGAAAGTCTTCACGCACATTCATGCACCAAGTGAGTCTCAGCGGGTGGAAACGTGGTCGCGTGCGCAGCAGCTTGTGCCATTCATTATTAAGGAGAATAATAAAACGTCTCGCCCAGTCGTTGCAGCCTGAAAACAGACTCTACCTCGACTCACACTTCATTTTTAGAAGCTCAGTTGAGCTTTATTGGCCATTCTCCGAAGCACAAACACACACAAACAGCCATTCCTCTTCAAAATATTAGAGTCTGCACTGATTGCCACCACCTGCGTTATCACACAGGCGACTAAACAGATGCAGGGGAACGACTTCAGTGTAGAAATCACAGCTGAGACGTGGCGTGAAATCTGGCAAAACGCTATAAGAATCTGTTTGAGCAGCAGCACAGAGAAGGATTCGGCGCCGACTGCGAACGTCTCCCAGTTGAAGACATGAAAAAATACCCAGCCGTCGCCCACAATGGAAGATGACAGAAGACACCTACAGCCGCAGCGTGTGGCCGGCCCACTAAATGGTACGCTGCCGGTCAAATATAGTGCCGGAGCCGGGAGTATTTTTGGTGTCGGGTGTGATGTGAACTCTCTGTTCTCAGGTTTCCTTATGGGAAGATTCACGAGGAAAACTGTACCAGGCTGTTGTCTGTGTCAGATATGTTAATCCTGGACCAACAAGGCAACACGGGACGCCAAAATTACACACTGGGACAAAACCAGAGACGTCTTTTGATGCCTCAGTGAAAAAAAATCCAGTCATCTCAGCGGTTCATATCTTGATTTATATTCCTGTTCAATGGAGAAATCGGTGTATTTGATCAGCATGTTTTCTTCATGCGAGGACTCAAAATCCCACAATGCAAAATCTGAACACGTGGTTTTGCTCATTTGCAGGTCAAAATGTGTTTCAGTGGCGATATCTCAATATGTAGTGATGAGTGGCTTCACACAGTCTGATCCAGGATGTAACTCCAACCTCAGTCTCTGAGTCATAAGATGCATCTGAGGTGTCACAAGGTGACGAGCAGAGAAAGGCTTCCTGTCTTTCCCGTTGACTTTGAGTCACATCGGGATAAAACTGGGCTTAAATTGGTTTTTAAATGTCTGTACGTTGCATCCAACTGTTGTTTTAACACCATTTTTCTGATCAACTATGGTCATTTAAATGCTGTTGAAACAGTGATGATCATATATAACCTTCATCGTCTGAGGTGAAAAATTCCCTTCAAAATCCTTCAATTCGAATCTAAAACACGCTGAACAAACACTTGAGCCGTTCAGGAGACATCGTGTTTATTCAAAGGTCAAAAAGATATATTGAAAAGAAGCATTTTAGTGACTGTTTCATGGAGAAATCACTGCTTCAGCCTGCTTGTTGTTTTAAACCAGAATGTTTGAGAACTGCTGACCTAGATGTCGAAAAACCAGCCACCAGTTAACACAGACGTCTTGGCATCTTTTGAACTTCAAGTCAAAAATCACTTCTCACTGGGCTCAGCCATGAAGCTCTTTCCAACCCCGTCCCCTAGAAACTACATTTGTATATTACTAAATTGTTCTCATAATTAGGTTCTGGTGACAACGTAATCGCTGCCTGGAAGCCGTTCAGACTTTCTGTGAGCGAACACAAAGTGCAGGACTGTGACTCCACAATCCAGGCTTCGTGTCCAGACTCCGGTCTGTGGTCGGACTCG
Organism: Holacanthus passer; assembly: GCA_025331565.1. Lineage (NCBI taxonomy): Eukaryota > Metazoa > Chordata > Actinopteri > Pomacanthidae > Holacanthus > Holacanthus passer. The sequence goes on from JAFREQ010000137.1 coordinate 658,717, forward strand.
GTTCAGGTTAGACAAAGATCAGGATTTTGTTTAAAGGTCAATAAACAAAATTACATCACTGCTGACTTTCAAATTAAGTCAGACTGTGATGTTTTTCTGACCTTAAAGTGAAAACAAGAAAGACCTCGTGATTTCAGGTTCAAACCTTCTGACGCTTCAGCCGGACCTCTGTGTCCAATCGTCAGTCGGACCGACGCTGTGAGAGACTTTCATGACAGCGCCACCATCTGGTTGATTGGGCTCATGTTTCTCAGGAAGGATTTGCACATTTCAAGTTCAAGCTCAGGACAATTTGAGCTGCTGCAAAAGAAAAGTAATAATAATAATGATTAACACATTGCGTTGATAGGAAACATAATCAGGTCGACTTTATTTCCCTCAAGTTGAATAAACGTAGGAGACGCGGCTGCTTTTTTCATACTATTTCATAATTGTCACTAATCAAAACATAATCTAATCACTTTGCTTTTTGCATCTCTTGTCCTCTTGTGCATTCAGGTGTGTGAGAAAGCGCCTGTGTTGGATGGTTGGAGCGTCGCCGTCCGTCTGAAAGGCGACACAGAGCCATGAATGAAACGCTCTCCCTCCACCTCTCCCTCTTGTCATGCCAAATTGTGTTTTACAGCATCTGTTCATTATAGATGGCCGACATGATGGATATGGTCATAATATTAATGTAAGACTGACACAGCAGAGACATGAATCATGGCCGACTTTATTTCAAAGCCGGCGTTTCATTGGCCCACCACTAAAAAGTGATATATAAATGTCAGCGAATGGCAGCCGTAAAGCATTATGAAGTACATTTGATGGTGCATTTTCACCGTTATCAACCCGCTGTTATTTACTAATGTGTCTTCTCCGTGTGACAGCCGCTGTGGACGAACACGTCGGCGTCATTTAAACGTTGTGCGTTTAAAGAGACTCCACCTTTTGTGTGTTTCAGGTGCCGCTTCAGCAGCGAGAGCAGAAGATGAAAAGGTGAAGACCAGGCGGGAAAAGGATGTTCTCATATGTCGTGTTGGCCTTTGGGCACGGAAGTCCGAGGATGACTTTAAATTGAAAGCATTCAATCAAATTGAAATTTCATTTCCCATATGTGTGTGTGATGAACGATAAGGGCTCGTGATTCGTCTCAAATTCATTGGTGTCATTTTTATTCAAAAACAGGTGAAAAATGGTTTTAAAAACTCAATAACTGAAAAGGCTCTGCTGTAAACACTGTAGTTTAACCATTATTTGTTTATGTGACTCATAATCATCATCTTAATCTGCATTTTTTCCCTTTTTTCTCATCATTTTCTTTTATTAGAAGCCTGTTTGACAAGCTGTGCTCATTGCAAGAGGATGTTGTTTACTGGAAAATACTGTGAAAATACTGGTGACCATGGAATCGCAGCGTCCTGTCAGCTCGGCGCAATTCACACACAAATACCGTTTTAAAAAACGGGGTGTTTTTTTAGGTGAAAACTGATTACATAAAAAATACATGGTGATCCTCACGTTTGTCTAAATTAAAAAACCAAATGCGGTGACACAGTTTTTCGCTGTAAAACTGCCAACGGCAATAACTTTTCATTTGATTTGTGCTAAAATAATGAAATGATTCAAATCGAAATGCCAAAGCTCGGTTCGATTTTCATTTAGAAATTGTCTTCTAATTTGAAAGTGCAAATAAAATTAATATTTATTTCAAATGGCAGGGTTTTACTGGTGAGGAAGCTCATTAAACTTCAGCGGAGTTTTATCTGAACCTTGGCAGTGGCGCTGTTTTTTCAAACATGTTAATGAAAAATGAAGACTGGAGTGCAGACTGTTTATTTTGTTGTACATCATGCACACACATTTGTGAGAGGAATTCCAGTTTAATGTAATGATTTGAGTTGGCTCGTGTCACTCCTGGGCTTCCGTATTCAGCTGTCAGCGAGAGGAAAAGAGGCTAATTGTTTGCTTTAGCATCCGTGTGGCACCGAGTTTCTGCTGAGACGCTCGTGTGTTTTCGCTGCTGCAGATTTTAGAAGTTAGATCGCGCGTGTGTGTTTGTAAGAGTCAATCCTGAACTTTTATGAAACATCAAGCAGCAGATCAAACTCACACAGACTCGACGAGCCTCGTCCCAACATCTGATGTCGAGATCAATACCCTCGGCTCTACCAATACCCTCACTCCGGCTCTGTCGCTGCAGTCGTTACCTTTAACCCTGAAGAGGTTCAATAAACTGGGCTTGAAACCTTGTGAGAGTCTCGGTGATGGTGTGGTCTCCACCCTCATATAATAACAGACCTGAGGAAAGACTGATTACACGTCCTGTTTTTGCAGAATCATCACAAAATTGAAGCCATGTGGATCCTGAAACCATTAATACATCGGATCACAACATCTATTCATTCTTCTTTTATTTGCACGAACAAATTATACAAACGCAAAAGTTCATTCTTGACCTTTGAAGCTTAAAAATAACACAAGCTGCTTTTTTCTGTTCCTGTGCTTTCAGCCACATCTTCTTCACATCTGGCCTCATGTGGAGCTGAAGAGACTGAGATGAAGACCCTGAGCCGTAGGTGAAAGCTCCAGAACAAGCCGGTGTTTTCGGTCCCACATAGAAAAATAGAAAGAGAAACAGTAATTGAAGGAGGTGCTGTGAATTAAAGCTTCTTCTCTCTCCGTGATTTCATTCAGCGGATTGGATGTGACGACTCCGCGTCCACCTCCGCCTCTGATTGGCTGCTTCTCCGTGACGCTGCGAATTGGCTGAAGGTTCGTGTCAGTTAATGGCATAATCACTGCAACTTAAGTGGTCAAGTGGCCTGTTAGATATGTGTGTGTGTGTGTGTGTGTGTGTGAGAACAAATTCCCATCGTGCATCGCTCGCCTGGATCCCTCCGTCGTGTTACTGACTGCGGATGAAAACAATCTTCATCTAATATTTTTCCACGACATCAAGTAATGTAAATTACGACGGGGTGTTGGTATGTAGTCTGTAATTACACATCACCTCCCTCCCTCCTCCTCCTCCTCCTCCTCCTCCTCCTCTTCCTCTTGGTTTCGGAGGCCTCGATCTGCTCTGCCTCCTCCACCTCCGGCTCTCTGTGCTCTCCTCGCCTCGGCTTCCAGCTCGTCCTGTTTGAAAGACGACTGCTGCACCCTACAGTTTAAAACCCGTCTCTCACTGTTGGCTGCAAACACAGCTCTGCTCTCCACAAACTCACCGAGCTTCATTTTATATTTAATATGTGTTACAAAGGAAGCTTCTGCGGCGTCGCAGCCAGATGAGAACAGAAAAATCCAGACTGTGATTGGTGTTTTTTTGTAAACTTACAGTTCAGTAATGAACGAGTGAAGAGTTTCACTGTTATTCTGCAGCTTTAAAGTGTTTCCAGCTCTTAAATAATTTCACCAGCCGGCTTTCAGCAGAGAGTTTTAGTGTCCTGTGATGGTCTAAATGAAATATCAAAGGCTTTTCTCCGTTAATGAGCAGAATATTTTGTGAATATGTGGAATATTTTTGGCACGATGATCAAATTCAACAATACTTAAACAACATAAAGGCGAATATTTGCATCTTTTTCTGCACCTCAAAAGCTCAATTTGGTTTAAATCTAATATAAATGTTATTTATGGTCAGTTAATGCTCTGGTGTCAAATATCCATCAGTTTTCTAATAAAGTTTCTCTATTTCAAAATTAAACCAAAATACACACATATTACTTCATATCTACAAATGTAAAACACAATAAACGTAGAGTAAAAATATCTGAATTTAAATCCTTAGAAAGTATCAAAATATGTTTTCACTATTTAAAATCTGACTTGTTTTCACGCCACAGAATAATTAATTTCCTGGTGTCCTTTCTATTATTCTGCCCATTTTTAATATGATAACATCCAGTTGATTTTATAATATTTATTTGTATAGAATAAAACAGAGAGAGAGAGAAATGACTTCATCCATCATCATCCTCATCTCTTCTCCTGTCAAACTTGCTCTCAGTTCAAAGATGGATGGCCTCTGTGTTTGTGTATTAAATAATGTATAATATAACATCATCATCTCTGGACGTCGGCGTTTCCTGATGAAGCAAAAATATTTGTCTTCAAAGCTCAATTATATTAAAATGACGCAATATTAAAGTGTCAAATTAACAACAGACGCCGACTAATACTTCTGATATCACCTACTTATAATGATGAACAGTTATCCTTAAAATTACATTTAAAACATTTGTTCAACAATATTATTATATTTATTTTTTACAGTTGACTTCAGATGATGAACGAATGCTGCTCGATTCAGGGTCGCGACATTTGACCTTTGGAAAAAAATACATTTTTATATTATTAATTATTAGGTGTGAGCAACCTAATCATAGAGAGACAAACACACACATATGTGAACACACACACACACACACACACACACACTCACTCCCAAATCCCTAATTGTACCATTAGAACATCAAAATGTAAATAAGGCAGAAGAAGAAACTGAATTAATTACAACAAACTTCAACTGAGTTTTTTTCTTATTTTTCATTTTTATTTTTTGTCTCAACTTAAACTGAATTAATATTTTGTTAAGCTGCAGATTTAATATATATATTGGTCAGCTGAAATAAAATAAATGAGCCAGTGTAACGTGTCACAGTTGAAGTGACATGTTGTTGGATTGAAGATGTTGAAAATCAGAATTTTGTGCCGATATTCAAAGGCCTCAAATTAATAGAAAAATGACTCTAGTTTCTCCTCCAAACTTAAAATATGAACATGTTCAAGCCATAGTTTGATTGGAATGAACCCGAAGAAGAGCCACCACATGTTTGGTTATTAGAAAACATGTCATCAATCAAACATGTCAGAAATGATGACGCTTATTGTCCTTTTCCTGAATTTTTTTCATGGCCGTCGTGAAATATGAGGAAATATGAGATAAGTGACAGAAACTTCTGAGTCCAACAGGGTTTAACCAGTTGATCAGTCTGTGCAGTAAAAGTGTGGAAACGACAGAAGAATCTCCGAGCTGAGACGCTAAACATCAATCACTGTCACTTTAATCTGCAGAACAAAAAGCCTCCAGTTATTTTCAATCAGCTTTTTATCGACATTTAAACTTTTGTTGAAACAACTTTTGCTCAATACAACAGTCGTCATAATTTATTCTAATATCATATAAAATGATCTCTGTATCTGAATATATTCTATAATATAAACACAGTATTTATATCTGATATTTGTAGCAGCAAATACGTCAAAACAACATTATAAATCAAATACACTCATTCATCTTTATGGCTGTTTAATTCTCTCTATAATCCATTTATTTAAAACACATCTCAACACAATATGTTAATTAGATCATTATCATATAATATTCAAACCAATCACACGAGTATATGAGAATACTGGATAATGACCCATCAGCGTATTAATACACACACATAATGAAGGATATGCTGTCGATCTCTGATGACTTCGAGTCTCTGCACATCGTGGAAAACTGCAGCGTAGAACCACAGACTGTATGAACGTGTGTGACACTGAAAACAACTTCTACGTCTGAGTAAACTATTAAAATACTTCTCTTTAATATTACTGTTAGAAAAGTCGAGCTTCTTACCTGCGTCCGGTTCACGGCAGAACTGAAAGTGGGACCGAAGCCGACAGAGAGCGAAGAGCCAGGATGGAAAGTTGCCACAACCACCGCTGATACAGAGAAGAGACAAAAGCTCAGAACTGACAACTCGTAAAAAAGTCTAATGAACTTTGTGCCGACGAAATCGACGGCGTGAAATTTAACAGAAAACCAGAAGCAGATTCACACACAAAACAAACAGAGCGTGTAGAGCATTTCAGTCACTCCTGATCGTATAGTTAATGATGATCTGTGTGGTTGTTTCATCCTGCAGGATACAGATAGTTTGGTCTGGAGGTCAAAGGTCAAGCAGCTCAGTTTTTCCTACACTATCACAGTGATAGTTGTTTTTCCTGCTTTGGATTCTCTATATATTTAATTTTATATTTCCTGTATTTACTGTAGCTTTCATATCTTATTAAGTCATTTTTTTATTTCTGGCCTTTTTGGGCCTTGCAGGCTCCTGTAGTTCCTCCTCTCGATGCCTGTTGGGAGGTTGCGAACGTGTCGTGGCTTCATTTGCAGCATTTTTCCTGCTGAAATGCAAAAAATGATTCAACGTGAGACAGAACGAGTCGACGTGAACTTCAGATTGTGTCAAACTGAGCAAATAGATTTGTCATGAAGTTGAAGTGACACGTCAGCATGCGAGCACAGATTTAGATAAGCAAACAAGCTCGGGCCTTTCTATATATCCTGCTTCTATTTTCAGATGAGATCCGTTCAGATTATCTCCAGAAAACATGCTCTTATTTTATCAGAGGGGGCTTAATTTCAGCAGTGATCCTCCATTTGTCTTCATTCAGCGTCTTGAATAGTTGTGAGATTACCTGTCACTCGTGTCAGCGGCTGAAGTTCGAGATTAAAACTCACAAGAATATCTGATTGTGCTCACATGTGAATTTAATCCAGCTTTAGTGTCTGAGCACTACTGTGCAAACCAAATGTCCTCCGGGGACGGAGGAGGGGAGGGGGGGGGCGAAGGTTGGAGCACGGAGATGGAGACGCTTTGACTCGACTTCTCTCCGGCTGCCTTAAGTGAAGCCGCTCGCAGATCGACGCAGTAAATAGAAAACAGCGATTGTCGTCTCGCTCTGCCTCCCTCTCCGTAATCTGATTGGGCACGTTCCCCCGAATCGAGGGCAACGCCAAAACAAAAGATCACCAATCAGATAGAAGGGGCTCCCACTGAAGTTCTTGGCATGCTATGAATGCTTTGCCCTCTCATGTGCGCTAGTATCTAGCAGCGAGATTCCCCGTGTCGCTTTTATGTGTTAATCGTCACCGCTCAGTGAGACTATTGTGCTGTCTGCATCGCCGGGGGAGGAAACGGCAGAAAAAAAAAAAAAACAGGGGAGGGGGAGTTTATATGGGGAATGAATGCGAGCGGCGGAGACTGCCAGCACCGTTTCACACGAGCAGAGAATCGCCTCATCACCCCGTTGACGAAGGTCCAAGAGTGCAATGTGGTGCTCTGCCACCACAGACATCTCTAATTGGTGGGAAAGAAGCAAATGAAGAGTTCATTTATATTTTCAGGGTGGAGGAACAATTATCACCTGAAGTTCTGTCTGTACGTCTCCGAGATGTCGAGGAGTTAAACGCCCCGCTCCGGTGTCTCTCATCACTTCTTCATCTGAGATTTTAACCATCACACTTTGCTTGTTTGATGGGAACAGAATCCCTTAACTTTTCCTTACGTTAAGGCTCCTTTGAATCCTCAGATCCTTCAGGAAGGTCCATCATGTTGTGTGCATCAAAGTTTCAGACCAACATGTCAGGTTTAAGTTGATGTGATGGTGAAGCCAAAAACAAAACACGGCACCAAGCAGAATGGAACCTAGAATAAAATGTTGTATGTTTAAAGAGAAATTTGAAAATCCCTTAACTTCATTCTTTAAAACTTCTTAATGTTTTTAACTGCACACACTTTCTAATTCCAGCCTGAAGACGCCAGGTCAGGATGTCTGAATGAGATGTTGCACAGGACATCGAGAACATTTCCATCCGATGTAAAGATGGAAAAACATGGCGTCGTTGGCTCGAATATTTCAACATATGATCAATATGAAGGCAACCAGATACAGAAGGTGGTGAATTCATGATGTCGACCGCCTTTAAACTTATGTTCTACTTAAAGTGGTTTTGCATCTTTAAGAAATACAAACTGGTCAGAACCGAAGCAACAGAGGTCGGACATGCAAGACTTTAGTCAACCTCCAAAACACTGGATCCTACATTTCCCATAATGCAACTCAAATAGCATCTGTGCATTAAACCAAATCAGGCATTGTTTTGCACTGCTTGAAATTCGTAACCTATCTACTCATATTCATGTTTCCAAACGAGCAACTATCATTTGTTTTATTCCAGCTTTTTGTCTAATTCACTAGAAACAGTTTAGAAATGTCTGTATATCTATAAACTGAGCATCTTTTCTGTATCATTGAACTAACTATAGTAACAAAGACATTTTAATAGCTGCATCACTTTTTCCAATTTTCCTAAAATTATGATGAAAAGAGACATTTTGTTGTCATTTCATCCGCTCTTCTCCAAAATTCAGCCTGATGCGTTTGGTCTGTGTTGAAACTTTAACATCAGTTAAAGTTTGAGCTTTGTTGCACGCGGTGAGATTGTGATGACGGAGCCGCCGCGGAGTGGAAGAGGCGACGAGGTTAAGGGGAATTTACAGAGTGAAGTTAAGTGATTTTGCTCCCGAGCTGCTTAAAAAAGAACAAATAGACAGAAAAGCTGCTCACTTGCAGCTCTGCTCTGAATGCTAATATCTCAGCAGTGTGTGTGTGTGTGTGTGTGTGTGTGTGTGGCTATATGTGTGTGTGTGGGTGTGTAAAGCAGATGCCATTCTGCTGATCTCAGTCCACATCCATCCGTCTACAACCCAAATCTTCCCGAGGGCCGCCGGGACGAGCCGTCCTCCTCGCAGCCTTTTCCCTCCGCAGGTCAGGCGGCGTCCAAACTGTTTCATCTCGTCTCGCAGGTCGACCGACGCCTGACGGAGAACATCTGCCCGCCAAAAATTCACAAGCTGCCACGGAGACGACATCGACAGTCGGCTTGTGTTTGTGCAGCCACACGGTGTCATCGACAGTGTTGAATGTTGACGCATCTGTTGTGCTGCGGAGTTGAGCCGCGTTTCAACAAGTTTCCGTGTGATCTTTCGAACGGCGACGCCGAGGCCAGGCTTGGACTCAGGTGTGGGTGGTGGGTGCAAACGTGTTATTGTATGAAAAAAATCTGTGACACATGGACAATACATTATTTATATCTGCCAGCAATTAGGATCTAATGAACAATTATAATCTTTCTATTAATTATATAATTCCAATCTTTGCTGCACTTTTTTTTTCCTTCACCAGCTTCCAGCAAAAAATATGAAAATCTGTTAAAAATGTATCTGATGACTTATAAAAATTTAAATGTTAAACTACAAATGAAAAACAACAAAATCATATTACAGGTAAAACATAAGAAAGCAGATAAATGTAAACTTAAAAAATAAGAATATATTTAATGAAATATTAATGAAGAAACTGAAATATTGAAATCCTTATAATAAAAAGAAAAACAATATATTACAACTAAAAGACTAATGAGATAAAAATACATATATAATAATTACAGATTTAGGAAAAACAACATTTTTTTAAAACAAGATGAATAAATAATCAGAAATTCTCTGTAACTTGAACCTGGACTTGTCTGTTTTTCCCCACTTACTTAAAAAAAAAAATCCAACTTTTAAAGGAACTTGGTGCAGATTTTTTTTTTTTTTTTTACAAAACAGCCCTTTGACCCTGATCCACTGTATCTGGTAAACCTAATGATCGTCTGGTTTTCTCTCAACACCATGATGTTTTGGAAATGAGCTCTCGGAGCGCGTTCGCAGCCGCCGAACAAAGGCAAGTTTGGAGAGGTTTAAAGGTTGCGCGGACTGTGTGGAAAGTGCGGCTCGTTACGGCTCGAACTGCCAGCGATCTCATTTGCAGAAACAAGTGTGCAGGAGGTTTAGAGGTTGCATACATTGAGCACAAATGCAGCGAAACCGTTTGACTTTCCCGCACAAGTACAGTCAATATTGTGCCGAGCTTTAATGGTCAAACATATGCATATTTTCTGCTCGAGTCCTCCCGCTTTGATGAAGCTCAAATACATTCGGTATCATCTATCAGACGTGGGGAGGAGGAGGAGAGGGGGGACGGCGGGGGGTGAGGAGGGGAGGCTGGAGAACAGAAGTTAGGTTTTCGCCACGGTACCGAGCAGTTATTTTATTGACGTGGGAAGACACAGGAAACGAGCTGCTTTCACTCTTGCATGTCGAGTCCTTCTGTTGGCGCGCGAATCCAAAACAATTTCAGATTTTGAGAAATACGGGGGCAGCTGGCGTTCCCACAGCCGTGCCGGAATTAGCCGTTTACGCGCTGCAACCCTATCTGCTCTGCACCTGGGCGGTGAGCTCGGCGAGCTCGTCGAGCTCGGCGGCCCTGCACCTTTGACTTGAGCGCAGGCCGCCGCTGCAGCCGGCATGAGAGAGGCAGAGCGAGGGAGGCCGCACGAGGAAAATGTGACTCTGTGCAACGCCTTCCTGCATGTTTGAGATGTTTTCTCCATTAGCTGGAAGCTGGTGTCATTTAGTGTGAGTTTCGTAACTGTGAGGCGTTTTAAAGCCTTGTGAAAACCAGTGAAAGCCACAGACGAAGCAGTGTTTCCTCGTGTGAACCTGAAGTTCGCAGATCCAGTGTCGGAGAAGCTTTAGAACTTGGAAGCACCTGATGATTTGACAAAATAATCAGGGATTTTTATTCATCACGTGCCTAAAAAAAATAGGCCATACTTGGGTTGAACTTTTAAATACAACCATGTTAACTTGCATTGAAGTTCAGCTTATTAGTTTCTCCTCAGGCTTTCAACTGCACCTCATGAGCTTCATCAGTGGACGGCGTTTTTATTGTTTGTAATTCCTTCATTTCAGTTTAAAAGCTCTTTCTTCTCTGAAACTGGGACTCAAACACTTTGGACCCGGACGTCACTGAAAAGACTTGGCTGGTCAGATGCAGAGACGTTGTGTGTCTGTGTCATGTTACGACACCTGTTGTGCTACATTTTTAAGATTAAGTCCAAAATGACCTTTTGCCGTCTGGTTCTCACCCTCACTCTCTTCTCTGGATTTTCCAAGATGTGAAAAGTCAGAGTATGTGAACAAAGGCACAACAAAACGATGTTATTGAGCTGTTTTTGATGGAAACGACAAGATACATTCATTTATGTGACTTTGTTCAAGTTTAACAAGTCACTGAAAAAGAAAAGAGAGTGATTAGAATTTGCTTCAGAAGGAAAAGGGAAGAGAACAGTTGAAATGATATAATCAGTGATCTGATAGAAAAGACAGTCGCCTGTTGACTTATTTTGTTGTTTTTAATATTTGATAATTAGAAAAACGGTTCAAAAGTCACAGGTGTAAATTTTCTCCAACAAAAACACGTCAAACTAACATTTATGTTGCAGCTCATATGTCTGTATTGCATCAGCCTGGAGGCAAACACAGATATTCTCTTCACTCCTTTGTCATTTTTGTCTGAATTCACATTTGAGAATCTGATCAGAAATATTGCGAGTCTCCGCCCGGGATGAAACCCCTGCGCTGTCGTGCAGGATCCTCCCGCCTGCAGCGACTCCGTCCATAAAACCTGCAGAGAATGAATGTTTAATTAGCAGGACTTCATTAGTTTGGCTTCTGGTCGAGAGATTTTGTGTGGCGAATGTTATTTCAGAGGCTTTTCCGACGTGACACAAACCAAACTTCATATCTGCGGAGAGATATGTGCGTTGGACGCGGCGAGCAGCGGTGAGGAGCGAACATGTTGTCGCTCGTGTTGAACATCTGACCTGGCTGGAACCTGCGGCGAGCGGCACAGCTGAACAGGAGGCCGTCTGGATGGGAGAGGAAGAGGGGGAGGGAGGGGGAGGGGGGGGGGAGGAGGGGGAGGGAGGCTTGGCTGTACATGCTTGGCTACTTGCCCCGGTCCCATTGACCAGACAGCTGAACTAGCGAGGGAGGAAGGGAGGGAGCGAGGGACGGAGACGAGCAGGAAATGGATGGAGCTCCTGCTTTTTAGACATTAGAAAATATGAATGTGCGCAGTTAACAATCAGACGTCCTCCATCTTTGCTCGTCAGTGTTTCTGCATTTGCTTCTTTGCGCCTGTCAATCAAACACCTGTGCAGGACTGAGGGAAATAAACCTGGTTGTTTCCTGATCTGAACACCTTGTTTCGACGAGGCCTCCCTCGCCCATCCTCACGCTCGCACTCGTGTGCTTTCATGCCGACACGACAGCCTGTGTGTCTGAGGGGTGTAAAGATTAACAAACACAGATCTGAAAACCAATTAAAGAGTCAGACATTCAGCTTCAGTCACAGGTTCAAACCAAACTCACCAAACCTGCGTCCACGACATTCACACACAGCGTATCGAATGAGACATGGAAGACAGGTGAGATGTTGTTGGCACCAAAGCAACAAACGCACTTTGGTTATGGTTCAGAAAAAGTCGTGGTTGAGTTTAAATGAATCCGTCATGATGCCCTGCAGACTTTATCATAAATCATTCGAGTTGAATCGAGCTGTCGCTGCAACAGGCCGATACTGTGTCACACGATACTGAACATTTGACTGAGTGTTGCAAAGAACTTGTATAGAAACAGAATCTGTAGAAGAGCAGGTTGTTAATGTGATGTCTTGTTTTCAGGAACAAGCAGGGTCACTGAAAATAGCAGCTTCAGAAAGATGACTTTGAACAGAGGTAACTACTAGAGGTAGGTTTACTACTGTTTGTGTAGCAGATGATGTACTTTTGTTAGTACTTGTACTCTACAGTGAGTAAATTATATATTCATTCTGTCACACTTGTGTTGTCAAGAAAGGATCGATGTCAAAACCTAAAAGCAGCTGAAGCAAACTCTAACTATCAAATTCATTCTGACATGTTATATCGTTATACATTTATTTGTCAGCTTTGTATCGAGATACTTCATCAAATCGTGCTTCTGTTTGTACTGTTGAATTTCAGTGCATCCGTGTGGTTTAAACATTGATTTGTTTGTGTTAGTCGACGAAAACTCTTCAATTCATTGTCAGAAATTTTGCAATACTTTGATTTTACCTCACGAATTCTCTGCTTTCTACGTGCAAAGTTTGAATTAATGTCATTTTCATGTGTGTGTGTGTGTGTGTGTGTCCATGTCCATGTGTGTCCAGTGCGTCCACACACTTGTGGCCGTTCGCAGCACGAGCACGTGAGCATGTTGTCTCTTTTACTCGTCTGCGACTGTCGGTGTGTCTGCGTGCGACCGCCTCCGCTGGGACCCAGCGGGGGGCCGCCGGTGGCCCTGCCCACCCCGGGCCAGTTCCAGCCAATCAGGTGCTAATGTGCGGGAACAGGAGAGGGCTGCGCTGACAGATGGCGGGCTGACCTGGAAAACCTGCCCCCCTTTCAGGGTTCAGCAGTCGGCAGATGACAGGTATTATTTCATAACCCGAAGACTGAGAGCTTGAATCAGTAACTCGTTGCTGAGTGATTGTTGGGTTTTGTTTGGTTTTAATTCCTTTTGTTTAAATCCAGTGATTCCTTCCTGTATTTTAATCAGCATTCATTTAAAAGCACATGTGCACATATTTCTTCTTTGACCACCGAGAATATGTCTCAACACATATGTGGCCTCGCTTCTGATTTCAGCTCTTAAAGATTTTGATTATGTGAATTTAAGTCTTAAACATATTCACACCTTCCAAATATTATTATATTAGAGGCATTATAACGTCTCATCCCACCTGATTTAAACACACTTCAACATTTGTTTCCTTTCTCGTGTCATCTTGAAATTTCAAATTCAATTACAGGAACCAAAAAGCTTTAAAAACTGAATTCAAGCCCAGCAAACACACACAAACACACACACACACACACACACTGAAGTCACACACTTGCTCTCAGTACACATAATTTCACACTTTGCTATTGACACACACACACATTTATCTGAGGCTCCAACCAGCCATGTAACTCCGATGTCAGGGCAAATCTGTCTGGCAGAAAGTGCTTTTTGATGAAGTCGTTCATAAATTTTAATACAACATGTCAGCGAACATGATGTATAGACTGGCTGCTCATTCATATTTCAAACGGTGTGCCGTTGAGAAAACAGCAGGGGTGCACCTGGTTACGGCTGTCAGAGTCTGAGCACAGAAACACGGTGAGCTCTGGGTTTTTAGGTGCAGGGATTTTATTACAGCTCGGTCACGTCGGGCTGCGTCGCGGAGGCACGACGGAAAAACTGAGCACGATGTTTATGTTTATATTCCATATATTCCAGACGGAGATTGTTAGTATGCTGATCAACCACTTATTTTCTATAAATTATTTAAAATTATGAATTTGGCTGCTGAACTTTTTTGTTGAGTCAGCTGCTGAATTACATCTTGAAAAAATGTTTAGATGATAAAATATACATTATTTGGATTTGATGCTCCAATGAGGACATTTTATCAATCTTTACTTTCATTTAAAAGAAAACTTTCCTGAACATCTGGGCATCATAGTTCACACTTGAATTGGATTAAATGGTTAATTTGTGAGGGACTATTTTCAGCGGCGGATTAATCCACATCAGTGCTTTAGTGGAGGACGACAAAAGTTTTTAACCACAGCAACATGGAGCCAGTTTTTAAAACACTGAGTGTTAAAAAAAAGTCAAGGGTCAAAAGGAGAAATGTGAGCGAGACAAGACATATTCATTCCTGCTCCGAACAGCTGAGCGTCGTATCGAACTCCCCTCCACATAACTCCCAGAGATTCTCGCAGAGTCGAAGGTGGCCGATATCTGATTTTCCCAATCTCGCCTTGTATGAAAATGAGACACATTACCGGTCCATTAATTGATCCGGGCGCCGCTTTGAAATGTGGACCTCCCTGAGAATCAGGAATTAGGGCCGACTCTGGGGCCAATTAGGTGAGGCCTCGCCGTGTCTCCACCGGCTCCTCCGACGCATCTCAATCAATCCGGACCGTCCGCAGGTGAAATGCCAGACGGAGTCGCCGGTCGCCGTCGTGAATGTTAAGGCGGTCGGGCGCTAATGCTATTCATGTCCAAATCACGCCGCGCATACAGCACAGGGGGCAGAGGCTAATCGTCTCATTGGCTGGTTTTACCTTTCATAATCCTCACGATGTTCTTCACTCAGTATGTGATACCACCTCTTACCTTCCCTTTCATCTCTGCCAATAATAGCAGCATCTATGAATAGCAAAGAAGAAGAGATGAGGAGGTAATTATCCCTCTGGGAGGATCCGCTCTTTGCCTCATTTCAGAGATTTTAAGATGTAAGACACAACTGATAAGAGTTATGTAATGTTTCATTGATTCCTGTCGGGGGAATTTTCTCCTCTGTATCTTCCACACAGACGCCGAACGGAACGTCACGCCGTGCGGCCGAAGTTCGTTCGAACCCACAGAGTTTTTGAGGATATCAATATGTCAGACGGTGAGTTTACAAATGAAAAAAAGCGTCTGGAATATTTCAATCTGTGAAAACAGTGAGCTCATCTGAAACTGTCGACGTCATGTAGCTGCAGTGAAGAGCTGGATGATCCAGAATATAGACGATACTGTCGGTCTGATTTGAACAACCTTAAAGACAATAATGGATCGACTTAATCAGGCAGTCATTCCTCACAGAGCCGAATGTGCAGGAAGATGCAGAGACACATGCAGCTAAAGGAAGGACAACATATATATCTATTATATATGTAGGTCAGATTGTTTGCAGCGTTAGCAAATAGTGCAAGAATGTGACGTACAAATAATCCTGAAACTGGATGTTAAAGGTTTGATTTAACTCTTTGAAGGCAACTCAGATGATTATGGGTCAAATTTGTTTCCAAAAAAATAAATTTTCAATGCAGTTTCAGGATTTTGCAAAAATAATGAAGCAATATCTTGGAAAAAAGACGCATCTCACGTTGAAATATTGCAGAAATTATAATGCAACTAACATAAATTCTCTAAAAACTAAAACAAAGACAAACCTGCATTTGTCTGATAATAAAAAAAACAAAGTTCAAATCAACAGTGAATCAGGACAAAGTGTGGGTGCAAATGTGCACAATGACAAATTAAGATGTAAAATAAAAGCAGGAAATAAAAAAATAAAACAGATGAAAATAATAAAGCGTAAAACTCTCTGCACTCAATTTCTTTCTTCACGTTCCTTCTATTCTTCTTATTGTCGTCTGTGTCGATGCTAATTACGACTGTCTGTCTGTCGCGTTTCAGCCACATAATCCTGGGAGCTGACTGTCTGACCATGTGCTGCATTCAGATGTGTCCTGCCACTCTAAACCCCGTTGTAATCCCGCGTTCAGCCAGCGTGAGCCTTAATTGAAATAATCCCCGCCGACGAGCGGCCCGGTGCCGCTCAGACCCGCGGCCGGAGCCAGTTTCATGATGGGTCCAGTTTAACCCACTGTGTGACTCTGACCTTTCCCTCGCTGCTCGCTGGGACCATCTGAACCCGTCCCAGTAAGGACATCTGGTCGGATACTGGGGAGGTCGTTTGATCCGCCTGGCTGGTCCCAGAGGCCTTTCAGACCCTGTCAGAGTTACTGTACAACGCCGAGCGCTGCCTGAGGGGGACGTGACACCGGCGCAGTTTCATGTCAGGACAGTGAAGACGGAGGTTTTTCTCATGCGCTTGTTTTTCAGCTCCGAGCCAGAAAATACACTTTTAACCAAATTTACGCGTCTTGCATTTCAAACCCCAAATCCAAATGTGAACAAAGAGGGTCGTCCATCTATGAGAAATTCAGAAATACAGAACAAGTTGTTCATTTTTCTGATGCTCTTTTTCTCCATGCTCTTCATTTGAGTGGGATTTTTCAACAGGCTCCACGTCGGTTTTTCATATAATTCTGCAAAAAATGTGTTCATCTCCATCGTTCGTGTCATATTTGCACACTTGTATTTGATTTTGTCCTAAAGCACCGACTGTAAAGTTCATCAATCTGCAGGAAATGTGCATAAACACGTGAGGAAAATAATGAATAAAAAGCTATTTTTCAGGGAGTGGTTATCATCTGAACAAGCTGTCAATCAAGTGTCACTGTGTCCAGATTTCATTTTATTTTCCTCCAACGAGGAAATCTGCCTCTCATGCGTGAAAATAAACCAGATTTTGAACACAGGTCCGGTTCTTTGCCAAAACTTGCTCAACTGGCATCGTGGGCTAAAATTCCTGACGGTGGCCTGAAGTTTAAAACTTCATAATAAAATTCACAACAAATCAGTCGTGGGTTTAAAATGATCCATCACTCCGTTTTTTCTCTGAAACTGTGAAACTAATTAAACCTCCCACATTTTAAATGAATAAAATAAAATTAATCTACAATGTTCATGAAAATAATATCACTGTAGATGTAGTTTGGTCAATTTTAGATTTGTATCTCAAAAAAAATAATTTCTGACAGTATTTTGAATTCTGTCATGCAAACTATGGAGCATCTCATATTTTAATTTGAAAAGGTTTTAATTAATTATTGTTCACGTGTTGCAGCTTTAATTTAGATCAGGCAGATTGTTCACATTTATATTTATTTTTCTTTGTGAACCTTTGAGTCTCTGATCACTGGAACCAGTCACGACTTTGTTGGTGTCGTCTTGATACATGAAGTTTGTTCAGCTCACTACTTCCTGTTCAGAACATGAATGCTGTTTGCTTCAGTCCAACAGTGACGACACCTCTGATCGAAACTCAACCTGATGCAGCCGGTGGCGAAGGTCGAGTTCAGGATCCAGGTGATGCAGCACGAACATTGTTTACCTGCTCAGGCTTTGTGCTGTGTGATTCAGAGACACGTGACGTCAAAGAAAATTAGACTATTTAATGATTAAAATTTTACCTTTGTTTTACCTTTAACACGTTCTGCTCCTCTCGTATTGCATCAGGATTTTTATCATGTGAACTCTGACAGGAAAACGAGAGGAGAATTTATAGAGAATATTTTGCTGAACCAGAGTCGACCTTCAGCAAAAGCTTCAGAAAAGTTAGATATTTAGTACAGCAGGATATTTTTAATCCCTTTAACACTGTTAACAGAGTAAAAATAATCCACCTTAACAACAGGTTCCCATTAAAGTTATTCAGCCTAAAAAACTCAAACACTTATTTTAAAAGGAAATCAGCTGTTCTCTTCAATGCAATCTTCAATCCACTGAGATGATCTGTGATATTTTGAAGATATTGTCAAATGTTTGAAGCATCTAGAAATTACTTTAAATATTGAATATGTAACATCCTTCAATTTCCAGATGAATTCATGCAGTCGAGGAAATGATAAAACTAAATCTGACATAAATCAACACTGAACTAAAACTCGATGTCTGAAACTCTCTCTGACTCTGTTTTCAGATCGTCGCCAACAAACTGTGAGACGACACCAAGTCAAACATGGCCGCCGTGTTTGTAAAGCATCACCTCTGAGTTATTATCGGCCGTGTGTTCTTCACTAATGAGCGTGTTCCTCTGGTTGTTCTGCGTCTCAATGGGTTCGTCTCTGCCTCCTTTTCCTGCCACTGTATCTAAAACAGTGCGTTAACATCTGCAGCCCATTTAGAGCTGCTGACACCAGGCTAATAAGTGTGTGTGTGTGTGTGTGTGTGTGTGTGTGTGTGTGTGTTAGCGTGTAGCTCAAGCACCAGCCAACAAGCACAGCTGAAAGGTGTCACCGAGGCTCCTACGCCTCCTCTAACAGTTACTGATTCAGGGGGCGCTTGTTTCTTTTTTTCTTCTTCTGCTTCTTCTTCTTCTTCTTCTTCTTCTTGTTTTGTGCTTTAAAGGAACATCCCTCAGAAATGCTGCTCATGTTGTTTCCAGTTTTCAGAGGTGATCCCGCCTCAGAAGGTCGACGCCGCCGACACCTGAGGGACTAGTTTCTGATGTGAGGAGGTGAAAGAGCTGCAGACGGAGATGTTATAAAGAAATATTTTAAAAAAACATGTAACACAGTGTCTCGTATTCTTCCGCGCTCTCTCTTTCTCTGCATTGTTATTTGTCCATTTCAAATTATTGATCTTTTACAAATATTTTTCAAGGTATCTTAATTACTCGCAAAAGAAGCGGCGCCTTGGCCGGCGGACAACACAAATAAGTTAATTTGCATTTCTGTGTTGTGAGTGTTTTGGCAGGCGCCGCGCTGGTCCAGATTGTAACCCCTATTTCTGCCTCCAAAAACCTGCCTTGGAGGAGCGTCCACGGAGGGATTAGGGATTTAGTGGGGAAGGTAAGTGTGACTACAAGCTTTGGCTCGCCATCTGCTCCCCAGCAGAGTTGAGGCCAACCTGTGCAGCCTGCAGCAAAGACCTGGGCACTGTGCTAACTCTGGTTTGAGCCAACCTGGCGCCCGCGGCCCCAATCACCAACAGTCTGCTGATTAGTTGTAAGAAGCACTCCATATGTAGCAAAGTTTTTTTTTCTGCCTGTCTCCTTCCCTTCCTTCCTCTCCTCCTTATGTATTCTCTCGCCGCATTAAATAAATATGGATGTATGGAATCTTTTTTTTCACAGCAAATGGCGCGTCGCCGTCGGTCGTCTGGCAGAGACGAGCCCGTTCTTCTCGCTCTTCCTCCCTCTCACCTCTGACAGAGCACCAAGCCAGGGAAGAGACAGAAGATGAAGAAGGAGAAATCCTGGCCGTCCTCCTCTCTTCTTCTCCTTCCCTCCCTTGCTCTCGTTTGCCTGGCAGCGCCGGGAGACAGATGACAAGGGTTTGTGGCCGTCTGATCACCCCTGGGTGGGTATTTTCTAATTTATTTAACGGCAGCTTATTAAAGAAAAAAAAAAAACACAAGAAGAAGAAGAGGAGGAAGAGTGAGGAACACGGGGCGGGAGGAAGGGTCTCTCGCCCCGGTGGCCAGGGAGGAACCAACGAAGAAGAAGAGGATGCGCCGACTCCCCTGGTAGAGATACCCGAGAAGATCAAACGACACCAGAGGAGGAGGAGGAGGAGACAGAAAAGGAGAGAAAACACACAAGAAACATAATGCTCATTATTAAATTGCAGCCATTCCTGTTGCCAGGAACCTATTTCTCAGTATTAATTATTCATATTTTATTTCAGTAATCCAATACTCAGGTGAGAGCGGCTGCTCTTGATAGAACATGTAATTTCGAAGCTTAATGGCGGCAGGGCGGCCTGAGCGAGGGATTAGAAACCCAGTATAAATCACTAATGGCTGCACGAGCGAACGGCGACTTGAATCCGTCTTGCTTTGTGTTTACTTGTGTTTTATTGCGCCGCGTTGCTCCGAGGGAAACGCTCGGCCGTGACCTCTCTGCAGAAGAAGTTGGGAAACACAACTGGAACAGAGGAGGGAGGGGGAAAATCAGGCTTCCCAGGCAAAATAAGATAATTTCCTGATTTGTCTAAACAAAGAGTTCATCAGCATCGTTCTCCTTCCCTCAGTGAATATACAGAAGCAGAGGAGGCCTGACGTGTTTGCAGATGCGCACGCGGCCCGATTCATACAAATTAATGTGTGTTTTCCATCACTTACTTTTGATCCGATTAGCTTCATTCTCTCCTCGTTTCCCTTCCGCCTCATGAAATTCATCTCTTCTCCACCTCCATTTGTCTGCTCGGCGAAACGCTCCGCCGTGATCATTTGCAGGAATTTGGTCAAGATTATAAACATGCAGTGTTTTTGTCGGCTCACTGTAAAGCCCGAGGCCGCCGCTTTTTTATTTCGTGCTCCCACATAAATGTCTCCGTCGCCTCCTTCCTCATCGCTCTCCGACAGGCTGACAGAGCAGGAGGCGTTCGCTCCTTCTCGCCCATCCATATTCTCCGCTGTGGTCGTGAGGGGCAGACATGTTTGCTGTTGCATCCTGTAGCGTCTCTTTAAAGCCAGAGACGGATGAATAAAAAACAGCTGGATCATTATAGTAATGCATGCAGCTGCATTGTCAGTGGAAAAATTAGGCTTAATAAATAGCAATTAATGGCTTTATTAAAGATTCATAAATCATTTCCTGTTGCTTCATAGTGAGTTTAAAAGCCATTAAAGGAACATTGCTCTCTAATATAACTGCAGATTTGATGTTGGAGCTGTTCATAATCAGTTTTTGCAATAATCCTTCTTAAAAGCACTAAAAAGTCAACGCAAGAAACACAAGCAGAGACATTTCCCATGACTTGTCAGCCCCAAAGTTATTCTTTTTCATGGCTTTTAACTGATCTATAAAGTGTCGGTTAATGAGTCAGAGGTCGTCGCTGAGGAGAAGAGGTGAAGAAATGGATGAAGGCTTTGCTCTTCATCCTTGTTTAACAAGCCTCCGCCCGCGAGGTGCAGCAACATCTGAGTGTAAACATACTGTAAATGTTCTTGTTTCTACTGTAAGCTTTAAAAATGCACGCGTGATTTTTGACATCCCGTGTTCATGGTGGGGCGGAGGGGGAGGTGCTGTGCAGCATTTAGCCACAGAAAGAAAAAAGGCAATTAGGTCATAGAATATGCACACATCTTGCATGCTCTCTGGTCTCCCGCAATTTGGGCTAAAAAAAGTAAAGGTCAGCCACGTTAGTCAGATTGCGCTCGACAAATTCTAAAAAGGCTTGCTGGTCACGCCGAATGTATTCCCTGCAACATAATTAGCCCCCTCAATTCCCTGTCGTGCCAGGCTACCGGGTGTCTCCAAAGCCCCACCCCTTCCCCCAAAATGCCTTTCACCTCTGCTTGCTCTGCGGTGATGCCCCCCCCCCTCCCCTCCTTCCTCTCCCCCTTCGCCGCTCTATCACACATTGTTGCTGCCCTAAACTTGCTGCAGATGCGGTCGGCTGATGCATAAATTAGTCATCAACATTAGCATTAGCCGGCGCGTGGCACCCGGTGCCAACTGCTCTCCGAACGGCCATAAAAGGTCATGTTTTGATGACTGAATGCCACACAGGCACCTTGGCTCCCCGGAGGAGGGTTCCCCAGGTGCACGTGAAAGGTTAAAAATTACCTACCCGCCGCCGCCTGTCTCTGGCGAAGGAAATAATTAGGGGGTTTTTAGGGAGCGGCAGAATGCCTCGCTGTCAGATGACAGAGCGTTACCTAATGGTCGTATCTGGGGAAGAGTCAACCAGCCTGTCATTCTCTTGACAGGACAAATGAGCATAATGGTGGCAGGGAAATGGGCGCCTGTTCCCCCTTTTTTCAGCCAGGGAGGTGGAGGAGGAGGAGGAGGAGGAGGAGGGTAAAATGGCAGCGCCTGAGCAGAATAACACAAGGACGTTAACCTTTTACATAAATCTGTTAACACGTGTATGAGTGCTGTTTAAAAGTGAGGCTTGACGCCCTCCTCCTCCTCCCAGCAGCCTCAGCCTGCTCCGGCCTCCTGCTTCATGTGTTTTCATGTGTTACTGCTGCAAACTGGAATTCTGTCTTGCGAAGTTACGTCCGTCCTGAAGCCAGAGGAAAACTAATAATAAACAGTCATGAGAATAAAAGTACAGTCAGAACATGATGAAATTCATACTCACTGAAATATACAGGATTTAATAAATGTTTGTCTGATGTGAAATCAAAGCCAGACTCAGTAAAGAGACATTTTCCAGTGAGTGATAATTGCTCATTTCCTCAGTTTACTTTATAAACTGCTCATAACTTCCTTTCATTATAAGACGGCAGAGACAAATGGTGAAGAAGTGTTGAGTCAAAGTCAAAATGAGCTGGTGCCAAGTTAATTGAGCAGAGGACGAGTGAGTTCACCCTCCGAGGCAGCAGGTGGCGGTAGTGCGCCTCAAGCCATTTGGGAACAGACGAAGAAGAAGGAGGCGGAAGCGCGGGTATGTGTCTCAGGTGTAATGTTTGTTTTGAACTGCGACACAAACCAGAGCTGAGCTTCAGAGGAGGAGACGAGCATCACCTGTAGACTCACCTGTGGACTCACCTGTGGACTCACCTCGGTCTCTGAGAGGAGGTAAATCCATTGTAACTTATTATGAAACGAGCTTGTTTCTTTTTCTCTTAAAATGACTGAAACAGGAAGAAGAGAGTTGATGTGTTTAATGTACTTTTGTCGTTTGTGCTTCTGTGTTAAACAAACAAACATATTTCTCTGTAATATTTAATTCAACTGTATTTACTGTTCCTATATTTCATATGTTTCTCTTATTAATACTTATTAGCCTTGTTCAAATTAATATTTTATTTCTTTAGTTAAATTAATACTTTTTATGTTTCTCTTGTTGATGTTGCTTATTCACTCTTTGTTTACTGGACTTTTCCCAGTTGTGAGTTGAATAAAGAAATATTTCATCTTCATAAAAACAAGGTGGCCTCAAGAAAACTTTAATGTGCTTTTCCTGAATTAAAAATGCCATTTTGAAGTGAATGCATTTATCAGATTGTGTTAATTTGTAATTTATTACTAAAACAAGCTAATTTTCTGGGGGGGGTTTCAGGTACTAATTAAAAGTATAATAGTAGTTTTTGTACTTTGATTGATTCCTGTGTATAAAGTTATTGTTCATTGATATAACAGACAACACATTTTTTATTTATTCCTAATTATTTTTGACTAAGAACAAACTTCTTACAGACACAGGTTGAGATCCTTCAGTGCAGCTCTTGGCACTGACACATATCAGAGTTGCAGGTTAAATTCCCTACAGTAATGCATGAACCCTGCTGTGGTGAGGGGCTTCAATCCCCCAGAGCCAAACACTAACACAGCTGAGGTCAGCGATTTCATTTCCTGTATGAATGCAAGAGTTTAAAGGATCATTTCCAAGATCAAAAGTAACTCCACTCAGGCCGTTTGTGCCAAAAATACTCGCAGTGTTTAGATGCAGTTTTTTTTTGACAGTTTTCACAGAGCTGAAGTTCAGAGTCATGACTTCACGTCGCTGTGGCGCTTCCTCCACTCACAAGCTGCGAGGTAAGATGGTTTTTATTATGTCTTTATGGTCCCTTCTCCTCCTGCTCTCCCTCGCTTTATGTTGTGTGACTGTCTGCTTGTTAATGTGCAGGTACATGTGTGATTTCATTTAGAGCTTCTGCAGCTCTGCTCAGTTCAAATCATGTGTTGACATCTGGACTCTGTAGTTGCTGCAGCTTTGGGCTCATGAATTGAAAATTAATTTGAGATTATTTGCAAATTTTTTTTCCGTAAGAATGTTAAAAAAATCAAAGCAGCAGAATGTAGGTTTTATAGCCAAGTCTGAGATTTCTATTCTTACAAGCTTTATAATCAAACCTACTTTGTAAAGGAGACATTTTACCCATAAATCCTTGCAGCTTTAAAAAGTGCTAAAGTGTCTGTTATTCATCAAGTGAGCAGCTCAGCTTACTTCAGTGCAAACCTGCAGTTCCCCAGAGCGACCAGCAGGGCATTCACTTACATCTGGTTTGAAATGTGTGTAAAAATAAGAATTTTCACGCTGAATCGAGGATAATTTACAATGAATTTAACATTGAGATGATTCTGGGATCAGATCTGGGATCAGGCTCAGCTGCCGTCGTCTGCAGCCCGCTGTGCCGAGACTCATCTAAACTCCTGTCAGCTTCACACCTCTGATCGGCCTCAGAGGCTGCGCCGAGGCTCCGAGGTGCAGTTTAACTCTGCTGCAGTGCAGTTTAATTCTTCCTGTGCCACATCCTGCATGCTAACAGAGGGGTTATTAACATAACAAACTTAAATGCCCTATATAAATAATATGTTCGCAGAAATGCAAACCGGCTCAGCTGACACTGTTTAGGCAGCGCCTCCAACATCTGTTTATGAGCACTTTGCCTAATGATATCATCCGATATCATTAACTGTGGCAGTGTGCGCCGCAGCAGCAGGTGCAGCTGTTTATGCCCCCCCAACACCTCCCAACACACACACACACACACACACACACACTTGAAAAGACTTTCACGGTCTCCTCCAGCACCAGCTCCAACCCTTCCCTCCCTTCCACCCCACGAATCGCCAAACCGCTCATTAGGACAATTTTCCTCAACAAAAAAAAGCGGCCCCTATGATTTCAATCTGTATATCACCTGTAATTGTAGTTTTTAGCGAGAGCCTGATTCCATACATTTAGCTGGAGTAAACTGCGACTGCGGGTGCGAGCGCTGAAAGCACGCCTCTCGCTGCGGCCGCCAGCTGCACGGGCTGTTT
This sequence comes from Holacanthus passer, assembly GCA_025331565.1. Taxonomy (NCBI): domain Eukaryota; kingdom Metazoa; phylum Chordata; class Actinopteri; family Pomacanthidae; genus Holacanthus; species Holacanthus passer. Next base: position 683,572 of record JAFREQ010000137.1, read on the forward strand.
TTAGATGGCAGCCGCTTTCCGTGGGGAGGCTCTCATCGGCCTCCGTGAGTGTGTTTTCTGGGGGGAGGCGGAGGCGGCGCTTGGCGGCCCCTGCTTTGTTTCGTGACTTGGTTCGCTCTGTTTAGATGCTGGAAATTATAGAAAATTATTGGAATCTCTGGCAGCAACAATGAGGCCGCTTCCTCTTCCTGACCGGAAGGCCGCGTTCGGGGTCTTCGCGGGTTCTCCGGAGCCGGATTTGATCGCGCGCTGCTGTAATTAGTCAGATGGTGGATTCGAATGTTGTGCGACACAGAGCTATCTGTTGCATTAGCGCTGTACCCGAGGCGGCTCCAGTATTTATAGATCCAAAACAAACAATGCATATGGCAAAATGTTATCTGGCTCCGTCTTCATTTTTATTTCAGGGAAGGAAACAAAATAAGAAGCGTCAGCTCTCTGTCAGCTCTGAACTGAAATGTGATTCTTTGATGTGATTCTTTCATTTTCGTTCAGTCTGATCTTGTTTGCTTGGGTCCAGTTTTCTTGCCACAGGTCTCAGGTTTGTGTGTTCATGTCTTAGTCAGCTCTGATCAGGTGGCACATCTTCATCATGGCTGGAGAGAAATGTGTGTTTTGACTGAAAAGTGCAGGACTGATCACATGTGTTGCTCATTAATGTTGGAGCATCGTGCTGCTGTTGGTGTTTGCTCTTATTATCTTTGAATGAATGCATGTTGGGTTCCGTGTGTTTTCCATATGTTATATATTGAAGTGGAGGACAGAATGAGTGACTCAGAAAACAAGAGAATTGAATCCTTCAGAGAATAAAGTGAGGCCTTAAATGCTGCTTATGCTCCTTCATTATTGATTCAGAGATCTGGAGTTTGTTAACAAGTGGATGTAAAGATTGTGGAGTATAATGTGGAGGCGATGATGTTTCTACTTGATGCAAAGATTTAGTTTTTAAAGTGAGCTTCTGCACCTGTTTTTGCATATTGATGATTATCATTCATAAAAAGTTTTATTGAAAGCTGTGTCTTCAGTAGGTTCAAACTTGAATAGATCCCAAACACATGCTTTTGAAATTATCCTTTAAAATAAAACTTAAAAGTGACGTCATAGTTTCATTTTCACTGATATGATTTTCAGTCACTCTTTAGATACTTTGAATCTGTAAATATCAACGTCCGTCTTGTGCATTTCTTCTTCTGCAAATCTGAAATTCCTCGCTCTGACAGTTCTACCCAAAGACGAGCATGTTGGCACCCAGAGGACGAGTTTTATTTGCAGGCAAAGACCCCGACTCTGAACCCGCTCCGAGCGCCGAGGGCCAGCGGGGAATACACACCGACCACACACACACACACACACACACACACTGATGCGGCTCACGAGCTCACATCTCGTTAATGCTGCGGCAGCCGTTTACATGCATGCACAAAAACACACATACGACAGATCAAATATATCCGAACGTGAGAAAATGCACATGTGCACAATAAACACACAGTCCTCGTCCTCCTCCTCCTTCCAGCTGTTCTCTAAATGTTGATTACACAAGACACCGGGGGGAGCCGCCTCCTCCTCCTCCTCCCTCCTTCCTCCTCCTCGATCCGGTAGCCGGGCGATTCCCCCACAAGGAGGCTGAGCGGGACCGGCTGACCCGAGGTGCTCAGTGACCCGGGGTTGGGGGTCCTGAGAGGGCCGCGGCCCCGGGGCCTCTTGGCTGGGCTCTCCTTCCCCCCTTTCCCTTCCTTCCTTCCCTCATCTCAGGACGGGAGACATGGGCAGAGACAGCGGCGGCCCGGGGACAAGCGGCCGAGGAGCCGAGCAGAAAACTGAAAAAACGCTAAAACCTCTGACTGTCGAGACGCTCGGGCAACTTTGTGTCAAGTGAAACGGAGACGGGGAATTAAAAGTGAGATGATCTTTATCCAACATGAACATTTTGAAGCGTTGGAGGCTCTTTCAAGATTCGAGTGCGTGAGACAACATGTTTGGATGAAAATAGTTTCTTATCAGTGTGAATCAGCAAGTGGAGAGTCGCTTTCTGGCATCAAGTTATCTGCAACCTCATCATCAACAACCGCAGCAACTGTGTTTACATGAAAAGTCTTTTTATTCAGATTGTACAATCAGAACAGTCCAGCGGTGATGTGATGCATGAATCTTGAATCCCAGTTATAGTCCTCCATTATGTTTGTTTGTTCATTACTCTTTGCTCAGATGGAGAGAAGAAGGTAAATACATCTTCTTGATCATACAGGAAGTAGATCTTTGAGCTGTGGCGTTTGGTTTGGAGTTTGAAGTCGTCCTCGACTCTGTGTCTAAAGTTGTGCAGTGAACATCTTGGCACGATGGAGGAGCTCAATCTTCACTTCACAAATCTCCTAATGGGAGAAACTAAAGCGATCTCTGCGCTGTAGCAGCCTGAGGCATGAGACAGCGGAGCTAACGTTCAGCTTAATGATTGAGCGAGTGCAGGAGGAGGAGCTGTTTGTAGATTCCTCTTTAATTCTGCAGCATCGTCTCTGAAGCTGATTTCAGTTTTTAAGTACGTTCTTGTGGTGAGACTGAAGTTGTGATTGCATAAGACTTGTACTTGAGTATTTGTACTTTGTGCTGCTTTGTACTTGTACTCCAGTATATCAGAGCAAATATTGCACTCTTTACTCCACTTCATTTATGCGACACCTTAGAAAGATCGGATGCAGAGACACGGTTCAGCTAAAGAACAGTTTGTGGCCTCGGTGCAGTTCTTCACATATTATTAGAAAAGGTCAATGCAATGATAAACAGCTTTTAAAATATAGTATTAGCTCTTTAAAGTTAAACATCAGGGGCAAACAGGCTGATTTAGGAAACAACTTGTCAAAGGCTGAAACAGAATTGATAAAAACAGCTTTTTGCAATTTCTTTGTGCAACAGCAACAAAAACAAACGTTCCAGCTTGTTTTGAGTCGACAGAATTAACATATGCATTCAGCATTCAGTTCCTGCATCAGCTGTCTCTCAGCCTGAACTTCCTGCTGGTTAATGTATGCTCATTGTGCGTTTGCACGACCTGTCTGAAGTGATTTCTGACGGCCTTGTTTAATTAGCCGTACGCGTGTGTACTTTTATACATATTCATCGGCCGCAGATTTCAGCCCGATTGATGTTGTAATTGATTCAGACGGTTTTATAATTCCTGCAAAAGCAGACGGAGAATTTCAATGACTTTGCAATTTGGAGGAGCCGGAGAAGAGGAGGAGGAGGAGGGGGGGAGATCTGAGGGTGAGGGCGTCTACACCTGAGGAGACGTCGGCCGGTGTGATTTCTATAGTTTCACAGAGGAGACGACAGGACGAGGGGAATGTCAGCTGCTTTGTTGCTGCTCCTTCTCAAGTAAATTACACATTTAGGATTTATTAAGACAAGAAACAATTTTCAAATAGTGAATCCGTGGAAGCCTCCGTGGAGATGTGCTCATTACTCTGTAGCCTCAGGCCATGTTCACCGCCTCGAATGCATCCTTTTTCTCCCCCCTTTCCTCTTCCCCTCTGTCTGTGTTTTGCGTTGCCGTGCCTGATGCCGTAATGTCACAGCAGTTTGTTCAAAGCTGCGACGATGATTTGGGCTCCCAGCAGGTGCCGCCCCGATGTCTGTTCAATTATTAAAGCGAGGGCCACATGGATGCATTACAGCCGCCGCACCCATTAGATAAAAAGCCGACGGATTTTGACATGGTGCATATTTCCTCCCTCGGCCTCACAGAGGCTCCGCCGCCGCTGCAGCCCTTTCTTGTTGCTTCTTTTTGTTTTATTCATCATGATTTTTTTTTCTTCTGGTGCACATGGAAATATTAAAGAGCCATTTGTTCCCTCTCAGTGTTGTGGGCACAAGAGCTATCGTGATCTTTTTGATTCCCTCTCGTCAAACCGAGGTCACGTCTGCTCCTCGCGCCTCCCTCTGCTCTTAACTTCCCAGCAGCCCCCCCGTCGGCCCAATCTAACCATGAAAACGGCCGTGGTGTTGATAAATAAATCATGCGGCGGACACAAAGTTAAACCTCGACACAATCGCTTCCAGCAGCCGTCTTCCTCTGCTCAGATGTTCCTGCTTTGATCAGGCTGTAATGACCAATCGATGCCCGAACAAAGTCCGCGGCGGTCGAACCCTTTTGTGGCGGCGCCGTCTCGGCACTCAAAGATGTAACCTATGAATTCTTTATCTGTTATTTCTTCTTATTTCCTCGTTCAGAAAAAACCCTTAAACTTAACTTTTTTGTCTGTGTGGCAGAAAATGAAATGCAGGGTCAGATCCACACGAGAAGATCTGTGTTTTTTTAAGCAGATGGGTTTAAGTCAGACTCGATGCGACGACGTGGCTGCAGCGTGTTTTCAGACGGAGGTCGACGGAACAGATCCTGTGTTCAGAGCGTGATGCTGAAATGCAGACGAAGCTTCAGCAGCTCACGTGTTGTCGTCGGTGTTTTGTGATGACGTGTTGTTGCTTTGTGCAAGTTTGTGTTTTGTATCCTGTTACAGACGGTGATGGACTGACACAAAGTGAAGCATTCATTCTGTAGATGGCAGCAAATCCAGGTCACAACCAAAACCTGATCCAGTCACATCTGATCACAGAATAAGTTTTTTTAATCCTTCTGAAAGAATCTTGAGCTCCACTTTCTAACAAAGAACCCTTTTTATAGATTTAATAAGTTGTAAAAGATTGTATTTGTTAATGAAGTTACTGATGTCAGTTATCGGCCAGTTTTGAGTTGCCAGGAAACTTATTATAAAGTAGATCCATTTCCACTTTTGCTTCTCCACCTGTGTTCGGCAGCGAGCCGGCCTGCACTTTTTGTTCCTTGTTCATTCCAATGCGTTCATTCATTTTTGTCGTATTCAAGCAAGTGGTTTAGATTTTATTGCACTTTGTTCTTCACAATATGTGAAGTTTCAGCAAAGAGGAGCCTTCATTTCCAAAAATCGAAGGTAGAGTTTTTTTAAATATTCTTCTCTGCCATCTTTTAAAGTGAAGAAAGTAGCATCAGGCCACACATGCAACTCCCACTCCCACACCAACACACCCCAACCTCTCCTCCTCTTCCTCCTCCTCCTCCTCCTCATTTGATTCTTCTCTGTGTTCTGTACATGCCAACAAATCCTAATTGCACCCCACACTCTTTTCTTCCCACCGATGCTGCGCGCTTCGTGCCACCAAATTCCTTGTGTGCTAATTAGGCACGCAACCACGGTGGATACACTCCTGACAGGTGCTGCTGGCCTGCCGGGGTCACACACACACACACACACACACACACACATTTACAAACGCACACGGCGAGAGACGCTCGTGCTCGCAGCATTAAAAATAAATGGAGAGAGGAGAATAACGAGAGAGGCAAGACGTGTTAATTTCTAGCTTCCATCTGTTATTACATAAGCACTGCCAACAACTACGCATCTCTGGAAGAACGGCGACAAGAGAAAGAGGAGGAGAGGAAGACGGAGAGCTCAAACAGCCATAACTGAAGTCCTCCTGCATGGAAGACGAATTCCTCGGGGAGGCCGGCGGAGGGGAAGTCAGATTGATCGAGCAAATGCAAACTTGAAGATACGTTTTGAAGGTTTCGCTTCCAAAACAGTTTGAACACATAACCTGGTGTTCCTTCCTCAAAAATGTGGCAAAAAACAAAACAAAAAATGTGTGCCGTCGAAAACGTCGTCGTAAGTTAAGGCCTCGAGAGAGATGGAAGCTTCAGAAACGTTTAAAAGTGAGTCTTTCAACTTTCTCAAGTTTGTGACAGAGAAGCAAAGACACAAGTAAATGGATTAAAGAAGAAGAAAGTGTCAATCTGGTCAAGAGTGGAAGTTGAAAGTCTTCTTTAGTTAGAAATAGTTGCTTGGTTTTGATCTGACACCTGATATTAATGCACACGCTCATTTCTAAATACGTTTTCATCCTCACAGAGCGATTTTGCTTCATGCAGAGCTGGATGAGACGACACAGGACAGAAAGACGGCCCTTGTTTGACACATGGACCTTTTTATATTCAGTATTATTTCAGCATTTGCAGAGAAGAAGAATGATCCACTCCTGCTGTGTCTTGTTTTCTCAGAGCTCAACATTTTCCACCAGCTCTTTCCCGCCCGAAGCCCAAGTCCTGTCAAAATAATCCAGTGACAGCGACGACGCACCGTTTGTCATCTAACAAAAATATTTCCCCGTCCGAGGAACAATGGGCCGAGCCGAAAAACAAAGCGCTCCGAGGAGTGACGAGCACCTCGAAGGGCCGGCCGGGTCTCGGCCGCGTGTTTGGGTTCGGGATCTTTTCCACCGACGAGGCGCTGAGGCCCCGAGACGTGTTGATGTCCTGAGGTGGCGTTTGTTTCCTGTCAGCGCCGGTGAGCAGACAGGAACTCTTTTGTTTTCGCGTGACACCAGGAGAGGCTGCGAATGTCTTGTTTGCAGGGACGGTGCAGATTCTTTCCCGGGGCGGAGGGACGGGACTGTCGAGATCCTCGCTGCCAGAATACACAACCATAGATCTGCAGCATTTCAACACTCCTACAGTGATAGATTTTGGACCGGAGGGAAGCTAAACAGCACAAACGCCCGTAGCTGCTCTGAGTCTAACCGGCAGTGTGGGAACGCACATTATAATTGTTTGTTCAATTATTTTTCTTGGACGCCGCACCTGCACTTCACCAAGTGAACTCCTGAGACCGAAGCGCAATTAAGGCCCGCGGAGCCGCGCTGCCGCCCGTTTAACCGGCGGGGAGGGAGTCAGATAAATACCTTTTTAGTGCTCAAGGTAACAAGCGGAGGGTGACAGTGAGAAGGCTCACAGGGAGCAATTTCCTATTTATTTGCCTTCTGATTTGACCTCTCTCTTGACAAGGTTCCAGGGCTTATTACCGGATCTGTCCTGCGCTCTAATCGAGGCCCATTACGAATGTTCAGCAGGCTGGAAGTGCCAGATGTAGGCGAAGGATAAAGGAGGCAGCCCGTCCTCCTGACCGGTGTTGACGCCCTCTGAAATGTTTTGCGAGCTTGGAAATTTCACGGATAAGTAGCTCAGATGTTTGCAGAAATTGTAAATTGTGTTTTTTTTCTGACCCTCGCTGGCCGTTTTTAATGAGAGTTTCTGCACAAGTGAAGTGCAGAGGTGTGAAGTTGTGTCACAGGAAAGAGGGAAAGTTTACGCTTTGTGCTTCTGTGACGAGAAAGTCCTGTGAAGCGCCAGAAAACATGGTGTAATGCATGTTAGCTGTTAGTGTGCGTGGCTTTTATCAGCTGCAGTCAGAACTTGGTTGGAAATACAGAGAAGTTTGCAGATGTCTGATATTTGTTGAACCTGAAGAAAACGGTTTTATCTAGTTTAATCTTATCTGCCAAACTTCACCTGATGCAACTTTTAGTCAATACAAACCTTCAGTACAGATATTTTTCTGCTCCAATATAACTTTTACAAGTCGTGTTTCCAATGTGTTCATCAATTAGCTTCACAGGTTTGACAAACTTTAAACATTTAGATTGATCCTCACAAGTTTTCTCATGTTCACTTTTTTATTCTTTGGCCAAAAGTCAAAAAGCTAATTTACCTATTGCGCATTTTGCACCTTTTTGGCATCAATTAAAGTGAGATATTTAAGAACATTACATGCAAAGTTATCACTTCCTCATTACTTTCATTAACTGTTAATTATTGCTTCATCCGCTTCATTAAAAACCTTCAATACAAACTGTTCTCATATCAAACCTGGCGTATGCTGCAGCTCTGTTCATCAGGAGCTTCCACTATATTCTGAGCTAAAGACTTTGACCCTCTGCATTAAAAACAGTCACTTCCCGTTTATGTTGGCGATCAGTCACCTCACAGGGGACGTTTCAGCTCCTCCAGTCAAAGTCTCCGTCGCACTCGTGTCTGTCCGAGTCTCTGGGAATGACCATTTACATTCGCAGCATATTTGCTGTTGGCAGTCGGCTCGTTCTGCACATAGATGCCAGTCAGCATGGTACGGCTCGCTCCGTCTGCAGCTATCATTCCAGCCATGCATACCTCCCTCTATGCTTTCCATGCTCACAGCCCTCCATGCATTATTCACAGCCAAATTAAAATACCGGGCCGAGAGTGAGAGTTGCATGTTAAGGCAGCTGAGTCGGGGAGGTGCCGTCACAACAGCTGAAAGTGTCTGTCACAGAGTTATAACTTTTTTTTTTTTTTCCCATAGTTCCCCGGCAGTGCAGCTGCCTAAATGAGAGGGATTAAGTTAACTCCCTGCTTAGAGGAAGAGCAGGCCCTGGATTAGGGCACTGGGCATGGACACAGAGAGCATTCAAGCAAGAGCCACAGCTTTTTAAAAAAGAGACGTGGGGGAGAGAGGAGGCAGCGGTGCACGGCCCTCGCAGGGGCCCGACGGCCGAGCTGCTTCAACAAATACATTGACAAGTGTAACGCCGCGCCCGCAACATGGAAAAGTGTGTCGGGGCAAAGAGGGGGAACACTGGCGGACACGCCGACAATCACAAATGCTTCTTTTTTTTTCCCCCTCTCTCCCTTTTCCAGCTCGCTCATGTTTTCTCATAACCTGAAATAGTCTTTTGAAGAAACACAAGAAATGTCTCGTCTCAAGTAACTAGTGACTGAATGAGACTCACCAGGTGCTTTGATTGGAGACATAAATCCAGAATCCAAAATTCCTGCAATGACAAAATCACAGGAGATCATCAAATTAATGTTCGGGGAAATGAGCTGTCTTTGATTTTAATGTCAGACAAAACGCTTCAGTCTTCTTAAACAACTTGCTTTATTTTTTTAATTGCACTTGGATTTGACTTATTGTCTTGTGATTCAATGACACAGAATCATTATATCACCACCAGTATCTAATCTTCGGTCAATATTTACTGTCTCCCATTTTATTTTAGCGTCCAAAGTCTGAAATTCATCCGTTATATATGTATAATGTTGCTCCATGAATTCAAGCAATGAAATGAAAACAATATACTAAATGTTCTACTTCCTGCTTGTAATCCCACAATGCAATGCTCCACATTTTATCGATCTGAAAATCTAATGTCTGTGATGATGAAATGTCCAAAACTGAATTTACTGCTCACTATATTGTAAACTCTGTCTGTGCATGTTCTTAAATGCACATTATGATTTGCCAACAGACAGATCTCGTCCTCTGTCTCCTGTTTCTTCTCGTGCAGTATCACCTGGTCCAAACCTAATGTATGCACACCCTGTTTTGTGAGGTCTGAAAAGCACAGAGAGAGAGGAAAAAAAAAAACCTGGGCCGGAGTAGAGATGAGAACAGGTGGTGAAACAGTGTGAGAAAGACGAGGGAGAAAAACAACAGACACCTGCTCGTGAAACCCAACCTGGTTCCTCCGTCACGTTCCAGCAGAGTTGAGCCGACGGAGACGGCGGCTTCTGCGTCTCCGACACTGAACTGTACTGTGTGACTGTACGAGTCAAAGAGCATCTATAGGACGGACAGAAGTGTTTTATATCAGTGTTAAACACCTGTTGAAGGTGAAACAAAAGCTACATGAACGACATGATCGTCCTACAAGTTTAACTGGATCCATGTGGATATTGACAGCGAATATCAGGAGTATTTTTCACCTGATACTAAATGTTCTGATATATGAGATAGAAAGATGTAAAGTCTTATAATTTTGTATTATTTTAATTTATATTCACTCTTGTTAAGTTCATGATTGGTTGATGGAGCACGTTCTTGGATTCACTTTCTGAACAATGTGAAGCCTCAGCTGCTAAAATTCATTTAGTTAAAAAGCACCAGCAGCATTTTTGTGACCTGGAACAAAGCTGTCAGCAGCAAAGCTAAATGAATTTGATGATATTATTGAAGGTGTTTGCTGATTAGCGGAGGTAAAATTAAGGGAAATTAAAGCAGGATGTTAAAAAGGAGCTGTGTGACTTCTGAGTCTTTCACGTGGATTCAGCCTCTGAAAGGAGAAAGACATGATGTTGGTGTCACTTTCCCTGAACCCGCCTTGTATTATCTGACTCTGTGGGATCAACCTGGATATTTGCGTGAATAATTAACCTCCTCTGATGTTCTCTGTCTCCTTGTGGCTGCAGGCAGAAGAACCAGGCCTCGCTCACGTCAGCTCCGTGGCATCAGAGCGACCGTGACGCCGCAGCAAACCGCCGATGACGGACGCCTTTTTGTCTTCTGCAGTCAGGCCGGGTCTTCGGGCCGGAGGACGAGCGTAATCGGGCCGACAGGTGACACGTCTGTGGAAACCAGAAGATGATGGGGAGACTAGTCGGATCATGTGACCTGCACCTCACACGCCTCCTCCGAGTCCTGTAAGTGTCTGAAGAGTTTCACTGTGACGTTAGGTGACATTTAGGAAATGAAGGCGTGTCTTTAAATGTGATGCTGTAATTTACTCTACAACGTTGGATGATAATCAAGAAAATTATGAAGAAGCATTTAAAGATATTAACACATAAAGAGGAAATTAATCAAGAGTCAAATCATTAATAACAAATGTTGCAGCAAGATGTTTAAAGTTAACTCTTCATTCGCCTTCGCCTTCTGAGTTTGAAAGTTTGTTTTGAAGCGTAGTTTTGTTTCCCACATCGAAACTGAACCAGAAGAACTGACTTCAGCTTCAGAGGCGTCGCTGTTGTAAAATGCAAAGCCGTCACATTAATATTAAAACTGTCATCCGGTCGTATTTATATCAAACCCGCTCAGTTTGCACATGATGCCGAGTTTCTGGTCATTTTATTAGCTTTTGTTTAAAAATACAACAGCATCGTTTTAAATGCCACTAATAATGGATTATAGGACATTTAATAATAAATGCAACACGGCTGGCCCCAAGAAATATGCTGTGAGCACAAAGTGGAAGTGAAGTAAAAGTATTTAAGTCGTGTATCATTTGCAGTCATGGACAAAATACTGCTGTGTTTTTATACTACAAATTATATAGTATATATATATATATATATATTGAATACTGCACTTTACATATACTGTGTGGCCAAAAATATGTGGACACCCAAAATGCACAACTATAAAAAGCTCTCACTCTTCTGGGACGACTTCCTGTTGACACAAAATTGGACGAACTGTTGTCTGAAATTTCTTATAAAATTTCTCTTCATTGGAACAAGGAGGCTCAAACCAGGAGAAGCTAACGCTGCAGATCCAACAAACAAAAGTGTGTGTGCCTTCTTTTGGCCATGGAGTGTGTTACTGAGCAGTGATTCATTGTCGGCTGTTTCCAGGTGGATTCAGTTCATATAAAAACATGTAAAACCTGAGCACGTGGACTCTTCACGTTTGAACGAGCTCGCTCTGATCTCTGAGGACAATCTCCCCGATAGGGATCAATGAAGTGTCACATTTTGCTGCGTACGTTCAGCTCCACCTCCATTCACTGCAACCTAATTATGACCAGTTCCCCTTGAATTGCATTTGAACCTCGGCAGCAGGGCGGCGGCGTAAAGTGCGCTGTTTGAAGCACGTGTTTGTATTTTGCTTGACAAACTTCAGAGAAACTTTGCGGACCTCTTCGTCATCTGTGGCCCAATTAGCCAATAAATTTCCCAGCAAAGGGTGAAAGTGAAAAAACATCTATTCTTGTAGGTAGATCATTAGTTGGAAATGAATGAGAATCCTTCGCCCTCGCTCCCCGACTGTTTCAAAGAGCAGCGGCTTGATTCGTTCTGTCAAATCCCCTCGTTGTTTATTAGTCGGGGCGTCCTCGCAACCGAATCTCAAATCTTCTCGTGTCCAACACATCTAAGCCGGCGAAGCTTGTGATGGCCCTTCTCTGCTTTCAAACGGAGCAAAAGACCCACAGGCCGAAGAGCGAGATGCAGCTCGCTTTGACCCAGGGGAGGCGGGATCCGGTCCTATTTGTCAGAGCTTTCCATCGTCACTTTTCATCGGCGGGCGGGCGGCGGCGGTGGCGGGGGGCTGTAATGTACTCGCGCCGTCTTCCTCCCCGCATGACTGTTTTCTGTTTGGCTGCTGTCACTGAGAAAAGACACATAAGCGCTCGCTCGGTATCTTTTCACACACACTCTCTCCCTCAGACACGCACTCTGTGGACGGAGCGATGTGCTCTCCAGGGCTGAGAATTTTCCCCTCTCTGTCTTTATCTGCTGGTAAATGTTGACAGACCACTGAACCTTGATGTCGGACTGTGACAGGCTTAGCTGTTTGTAAAGTGTTGGGCTGAGAAAAAGGAGAAACAAAGGGGCCTCTGGTGTGGTGGTTAGCCATCATGGCTGCTCAGCTCGCAGTGAAAGGACCTCTAACACCAGCCCCGCTCCGGCGCCGCGGCGAGCGCTCGGCTGCGCCCGGGTCGGCCGGCTCGCAGACCATTAGGGAAATGGCTGAAGGGTTCTCGCGTTTCAAACCCGGCTGCACCGTTCAAATTAATGAGGGGATTGTCAGCATATCAGAGTTGATGGCTGTGACGAGCGAGGCCCCAGTACGGATCCTGAAAACAAGAGCGCTCAGGACAAAATTTACTTCAGTGCAAAGCTGAAGTGACTGTTGTCTTTGGCCTAGTTTGTTGTGAACTTTCAGCTTTGCATGAAGAAAAATGCTGTTTTTCTATTTACCACCTGACTGTATTTTGGATTAACTTTGTGATCAAACTGTTCATTGAAACAGGAGCAACAATGTGCTTTATAGTGGGATTTTGAACGTCTCATAAATTGGAACATTAGCCTTGTTTTCTGAATCCAAAATCAGCTGTCAACTTAATTCTATCTGGATTTTCTCATTAATATTTATTAGAGAAAAGAAAAATCAAACTGTAAACAAAAACAGGCTTGTGATATGAATCTGCAACGTACATACATAATCACATTTTAAGAATAAAGCCACCGATGTTTGGAACCTCTTCATGTCTGCAGGTTCGTCTTATGTACAAAAACTACAAGTATCACAGTTTCCCATGAGGCTTTTCTTCTTCTTGAAACAGCATTTCTCTCTCATCTTTGTCATTTGTGGCTCAAACAGCAAACATATTTCCCAGCAAGAGCGAAACACAGATATTGTAGGTCAGTGATGAGTTGGAAATTTGGCGTCCCAGGTGAAGAGAGGCCGCCATGTTGGGCTCGGCTTATTTTCTCTTTGCATTCTGTCTCCTCTGACAATCAGTCATAAATAGGAAAAACTTCTTTTTACGAGGTCAGGAGCCAAACAGGTTTGTGAGCTCTGGTGTGAGAGTCGACCAGGCAGCTTCCAGATGAGCAACATCTCCATGAACCCTGAGACGCTGCGGGACAAAGCTCACACAGACAGATCAGATTCAACGTGGAACAAGTGTGTCGGAGAGCGAGGATCTCATTATTTTCTTTTTTTAAACCCACCAGCTGCAGTTCAGCTGCTGGAAGTGTCACGGGCGCTCACCTCTCCTTGTTTGATATGCTTCCCCTGCATCTTTTTTTCCCCCCGTCCACTTCCTGTGGGAACCGCGTTTGTTGAGCGGCGTTTCCCCCGACGAGCCCGAGCAGGGTCACGTCTGAGCGACCCGCCGAAGCGTCGGTCCACAAAGACACAAAGGTGAGGACAGACAATGAGGTGCGGCGCTGCGGGGTCTCGAGGCGCCGAGCTTCCACGGTGACAGCGTCTTCCGCCGAGGATGTCGCCCTGACACGTCGGGAGGAACAATGGAGGCCAAGCCGGGAGGATGTAACTAAGCAAATTAAATCGGAGTCATCTGGGTTTCTGTGAATGAAGATGAAAATGTGTCACACACCTCTGTATTGTAGCTCGGTGGCACTAACGCGGCCCAAAGGGACCGAAGAGAGAAAATTAGATTTCAGCTGCTGATGTTGAACTGACGAGTTAAATGTGTCCTCTGTGTCCATCGCTGCTGCGAGACCCTGCAGGCAGGAGCTGGAGGTGAAAGGTCAGGACATGACTGATCTGTCTTACTTTGCAAATTCTTGATTCAGTAGGAATCAGTTTTCCTGAGCAAGAATTAAGCACATTGCTGTTTGCAGGAGGAAGACGAGTTTAGTGTTTTCCTGAAATGCCACGAACGATGCATCAGCCCTGGTTTGCAGCTTCATGTAAGATTTTCTAGACCAGGATGTTGTTGCTTCCTCTCTTAATCAATGCAGCAACTTTTCCACCTCAGCAAAGCAACCGATCATTTCTGTGAATGGTTTTTAGAACTTCTTGCGTTTCCAAGTTGATGTTTTTATGTTTGAATTTAAACCTTTGCGCTGCCTCTGTGTGGAAGCTGTGTGTCGTGGTCTGAGCTGTCCGTCATCTGCAGAGTAATGTGATTGCATGTTTGCATCCACTTGCTGAAAGGAAGAAGACAGGAAGGACAAATCAGACTCAAATGTCTCTGAGCCAGATTTGAACGGAGCGTTTCAGGTTTTGATTAAGATGAAGAATCCTCCCAGTAGAAAATGTCTCGTTGTGTTATTGAAGCCAGGTGACTGGAGGCGGTTGATGTTCAATGTGCGGGAATGACTCCTGACCCTGTTTGATCTAAACTCATCTCTCGATGGCGTTCACACTGCTGATTAAACTGAAGCTGAGCTCATCGTTCCTCCTTCCTGTAGGAAGCTGTTTTCGTCCTCGCGCTCGTTTCCAGGCCTGTCCACTTGTTTTTCCTTTCTTCTCTCTCTCCCTCTCTCTCTCTCCATCTCGGGGAATTCACTTCACTTTAATTGTTTGACAGTCTTTTCCTGCCTTTATGCCACGGCCGCAGAAGGTGCCGAGGATTTTTTCCTCCTTTTTTGAGGCATTAATAACATTCCGCTCGACTGATTCCCCGGGGCACAACCTCATTATGGCTTATAGGCAGAAAAAATAAACTGTCTGTAGCGCCTGGCAGCTTTTTCCCCTCCTTTTCTCCGAGAAGTGAGGAGTCGGTGTAAAGAGGCTGCTTATAAAACAGTCTTCTTGTTGCAAACTAAAACACATGTCCGGAGTGTTATCTGTGTCCGTGACGGAGGGAGACTGGCTGCTGAGAGACGGCTGCTGTTGACGGCAGTCTGCACTGGGTGGCAGCACTGCGGGCGAGACGCCACAGACGGATCAAATGTGAGGCAGCATGTGAAGCAACTGAAGGGAAGATCTTCACTGGAGTTGGGGGCAACACGTTCGTTTCCCCCTCCTGCCCCTTTTGAACATTTAGAAGCTTTATAAAAACACTTTGTCAGACACTCAAACCTGCAACCCTGATTCCTAAAAAGTTAAAAGTCTTAATTTTTTCATCCTTTTTGAAATAAGCTCAATTAAGAACAGGACAATTTATTTAATGTTTGACCTCATTGATTGTTGTAAATATCTGCAATTCATTCATGAACTTTTAAATAATAGTTTAACAAACACAGAGTCCACTTACTGGAAATCTCCTGGTGCTTTCATGCTGCATTTCATGGCCTTCATCAGTGAAGAATCATTAATGTAAAAGCCAGTAAATATACTATATAAAAGCTGATGAATGGAGTTGAAAGCTCTTGCAAAAGTAAGTAAGTGGACTTTGAGCTGACACGGTTTTGTCAGTGTTTGCTGCTGCTGACTTTTATTTTGAAGGTCAAGGATGAACTTTCATGCTCATCAAGTTAAAAGCGCCAGTTTTTCCTGCATTTCTAATCCCGTGCAACAATACGAGCGCACAGTTTGTGTTTTATAGTGTGAAACAGGACGAGTGCATAAATTATGTCAAGTTGAAAAAGAGGGCATTTTCTCCAAACTTCTCCCAGATGTAAAGTGAGTAAAGCCAAATGAACAATTTTAAAAGCATCAAATCATCTGAGGGTTGAGAAAGCACATCAGCATTTTCATCTCCTGCAGTTTATTCAAACTGGAAGCCGGCCAGTCCTCCGCTGCCGGGCACACGGCAGCCTGGGGTCAAGTGCCTTGCCCAAGGGCGGCCGGGCAGCAGTAGGTTGAGTCAGAGAGTACGTCCTCATTGACACAGAGCAGGAAATGTGCCGGCTTAACACTAGAAAGGCCAAACGTGCTGGTCAGCTGACGGCGGCTTTGAATTTCACGAGTGAAGTATTTCAACTTTCAAAACGTCACCTCTGTGACTTTTCGGAGAACCCGCCGACATCCGCTGACCTTGACTGCGACCTTCTGGTTAGAAACCTGCATCTTTATAAACTCGAGTTAGAACCGCTTTATTAAACAAGAAGATATTTGTTGTTGTAGTTTGAGAAAGTCAGAAATTTCTGCACTGAGTTACAGAAAATGAACCTTCACTGGCACCAAATTCAAATTATGAAACGGCTTTTTTTTAGACCAGAGCCTCGGGCTGCAACGACCAATCAAAGGGTTCAAATCACAATATTAGTCAATAATCAATAAATTAAAATTTATACTGGGGAGAAAGATGAGACAAGCTCAAAGCTCATGTCCTCGTAACCTTAAAGAAACAAGCTACAAAAGCAAAGATGTGATCTGGTGTTGGATGTGAATGTTGACCTTTGACCTCTTGAGTGATGCCTTGTTTTGTCCCTCACCTGTACCTGTAGCTGGGCTTGTTATTTTGCTCTGACACTGTTTAGTGCTGTAGATGTTTTGGTCATGCGTGATTTCACTTTCGTGCACAGGACTCAATTTAAACAAATTCACTTTACAGACGAGGGTGTCTGTTTGTTTACATGTCAGAGATGTAGATTTGAAATAATAAGGAACATAACAATTCATTATTTCCCTAAATTTATCAATAGAGTTCTGAATGAGAATATTTTTACTCATAGACTGACAATATAAAACAATATCAAAAAGTAGAATTTCTCCAGATCTGAGCCTCTTCAGTCTGAATCTTTCTTTTCATCCATGTTTGACCCGACAGCTCTAACACAACATGACTGATGTGATACAAAGCAAAGTCTGAACTCTCTCCTCTTCAGCCACAGTTTGTTGCTGCCTGAATGCACAGTGATTGAATATTCAATATAAATCAGATTTATCATAAATGTACAGGCTGTGTGAGTCCTGTCTGTTCGCTGTCCGGCCTCTGAACCGTCACCATTTCAGTTGTCACCGTCTCTTCTTCTTCTTCACTGAGACAAATTCCTGTACGCTAAATGTAGATTCTGTTTCTAAAAAGCTTTTCTTACACTCAATTTATATTCATTCAGTTAAATTAAGGGTTTGGTTTGTTGGAGAGGAGTTAAGCGTCAATACGACTTCAATCAGCCGGCATGAATTTCAGGGAGCATCCAGGCAAGGTCTGCATCAAATCCCACTAATGTGCCTCCCGAGCAGATTTCAGCGTTGCTCTTATTGAGTGAAGGGTTGTAATTAAAGGCAGGTTCACATCGATGAATATGGGTTATTTAGCTCAAAAGATAATTTCTGGTGATGCTTTACATAATCCCTTAAAATACACAAGGAAGCCCTGCTCTTGAGCAAAAATATAAATTAATGGAAAAGCTAATGGACATGTTGATGGCGTTTCGGTAAACCTAATAAGAATTGATTCTTGGTTGTGAGAACATTTTCATTCCTCAAACCTCCCCCTTTGCTTTACATGTGTAATGAACCTGCCTGAGCATTGATCAAAAACAAAAATTGAAGGAGTAAATCTGCTTAAAAAGCCCGTCTCCCCCTCGTCTCCCCCTCGTCTTTGTCCTGGCGGCAGGCTGGCCAGCACTTACAGAGGTGCTATGTGTCTCTTAAATTACTAAATTGCCTTCTGGCCCCCGTGCTTTTTTCCCCCCGCGATGGTTTGCGGGCATTAGTCGAAAGTTTTTCCCGCAAATATTTAATCCTTGCCGTGACTGACAATGTTGTCAGACCTCCGGACGGGTTTTACGCCGTTATTACAAGCGCTCCTCCGTCCGTGGCACTTTGGATTATTCAAGATTATGTTGTAATCCCTTTAATCCTCATTGCATTAAGATTTCAGTCAAAATACGGCAACAGTAAAGTAGCACTCAGAAGCAATGAGGTCTTAAGCAGGCGTCATGATCGGGCAGCCGCCTTCATTTCCTCCCTTTTTCTCTTTATTTATTCTCCAGTCTCTCGACATTGTCAATAAGCTGAGCAACAGATACGTATTTGCTTTTCAGAGGCGACAAAGATTTATTCCAGCCGGTGAAACCCGTCTCCAATCACCGCGGAGGAAAACACATATTTACCAGCTCGCGGTGTCAAAGACAAACGGAGGGCGGGGTGCGTTCGCAAGCGCGCCGAGCATCCGAGTCTCCTCCGGCCTGGATGTGGGAACTTTTCTGATGAAATATTTGTCTCCGGCAGCGCGTCCTGCGGTTACTGTTCAACTGTTTCTCCCCCATCTGATGTTCTCCTGCTGCTCTATACAGCCCTTATCTCTCCTCGCTTGACTTGCCGCCATGCCGGAGAGCTTCCAGCAGGCTCCTGTCTGCGTCTCCGAGCTACATGAATAAAACAGCCTCCAACTTTGAAACTATGGCTCGTTTCACCGTGTGTCTTTATGGAGCTGTAAAGACAAATCCGCATCGTGCAGCTGTGCGAGTCTTGACTGGATGCAAATCCATGCAAATACGTTTGGAAATGAGCTGAAGCCACTTTATTTACAAATCACAATAAAATCATGTGGTTCCTGATCGAATATTCAACAAATGGCTTCCTGCGATCAGACGCCGAGGCTCGAGTCGACCCCTCTGATAAACACTGGACCACATTTAATTACTTTGCCGAGCTTATTTTGGAGTAAATTGCAGTAGAAACAAATTTGAACTTTTGAACTTTGAACTTTTTTATCGTCCACCTCTTTTGTGCATTTCATTGTTTTACAAAAGCTTTGGTTTACTTTGCATTGTTGATTCGCTTTGACCCCACAGATTCTGTTTGACTCTTGTTCCGGTGACCTTGAGGTTAAGGTGCAGAACACAAACCACAGCTTCCCTGGTTTGTGTCTGCTTTCTTCTTGTCATCCCCCATTTTTCACTCCTTATTTCCTGTTTGCTGCAGCTGTCTGATAAAGGCATGAAACTCCCCCTAAAAATTATTACAAATATAGATTTTGAGTTGTGGTCAGTTGCAGAGAAAGCTTGAGAGAAAACATACACTTTTCTAAAAAAGAATGAAGTTTAGTCAAGGTCTTGAAGTTTCACACCAAATGTGCCTGAAGGAAGGCAAGAGATCATTTGTCATTTAAATAAGATGGAGTGACATAACTATAGAAGTAATAGATCTATGTCAGTCTTATATATTTTTACTGGAGTGTTAAAAAGTTTGCAAAATCTCAAATCAAATTCTGAACCTAACTTGAGGCTTTTAAGGGGAAGTGTAAAATAAATATGTCAATTAGTGGATGCAGAATGGGAGATAAAAAAGTACAAACACTCCAACTTTTCTGATTTTACTCAGCTGAAATAAAAACAGTGGTGCAACTAAAACCCCGTTCAAGTTAAAAGTAGCGTATTTCAAAGACAAAAAGTTCAAAGTTCCTCAGTTATATTTGAGAGAAAACATTATTGAATGAGATTTTATATTCACCAAAAAAGGACACGCACTTTAGTTTGGACACTCGTGGAAATTCAAACAAGATGTAATAGAAAATCTGAAGACGTGAGGTCACATCTCTCCTCTGCCGACTGACCACAAGCAGCTCGTCCGTTTGTTCAGAAACTAGAAAAAGATTCCAGCAGTAAGTTGTTTTTTTTTTATTCCTATCTGTGCTGACATGTTTTTACCGGTGCAGAAAAGCTTCAAGGCCACAGAGAAAGAGTCTGATCAGGTCTGAGGGAGATTTTTAACAGCATCATCCTTAATGTGATCACTGACGCTCCACTGATCGTCAGAAACCACAAAGAGAAACCAGTTTCTGCCTCCTGGAGATGCTCTGTGTTTTTTCCTCCCTTCTGCTTGATCTGGAAGATGCTTGACGATTGCGTTGCTTTGTTTCTGGGGGTAGAAACGCTTCAAGGTGAAAGGAGAAGCGGGTACTCGTCGGTGCCGCGGCTCTCGACTTCAAACCCTATAAGATCTCTAACGCGCCTCAGAGTCAAACTTCAAACCAGCAGCGAGTTGTTGAGAGAAGACGAGCGGGATGATCCTGACTGGAGCAGATCTTGCTCTTGGCGCTACAGGCCAGTCGTGTCTCTGTGTGTGTTCGTGTTGGTGAGTTCGCATCGACTGGATTCTGCGCCGGGGTTAGCGGGAGGGTCGGCAGCCTGCGGGGCACCAGCAAGGCGGCACGCACTACAGAAACACAACAACCTTGTTCCTTACAAAAAGATTTTGTGTACCGCTAATTTCCTTTGCCAAATATGTTTTGGAATAAACATTATTGCTGCCTGGACAGTTTTTCGTTCTTCAGAAGAAGGATGACGAGGGTTTACGTCGTGCAGTTTGTTTGGTTTAGGTGGATGGAGCATTTGGAGGATTTTGTTAAAGTTAAGTCTGACTTGAAACTGATGCAGCGTCTGGAACACATCCTGAACAAAAGACGAGCGTGTCGTCTTTTTTGCCTCCTTTTCAAGTTTGATGACTTCTACAAGTCATCTGCGACATTGACCAATAGCAGCGCAGGACAGTTGTCTGTACGTCACACAAGTCACACGAGATGGCAGCTGTGTGATGATTGGTCAGTGTCCAACATGTGGTCTGTGATGTCTCTTGGCCAAGTCACCTAATCTGACACAGAGGCCAAGTCAGAAGGCAAAAAGTCAGAACTTCAGCTACAACCCTGACTCCAACAAAGTTGTGACGCAGTGTGAAACCAATAAAAACAGAATGCAGTCATTTGCAAGCAAACACAACTTTCACAGTCTTTTCGTTGCTCCTGTCACAACTTGTTTGAAACATGTTGCTGCATCAAATTCAGAATAAGCAGATATTTACAAAAATCAATGAAGCTGATGATCA
This sequence comes from Holacanthus passer, assembly GCA_025331565.1. Taxonomy (NCBI): domain Eukaryota; kingdom Metazoa; phylum Chordata; class Actinopteri; family Pomacanthidae; genus Holacanthus; species Holacanthus passer. The sequence goes on from JAFREQ010000137.1 coordinate 704,385, forward strand.
AACATTAAAGATATTGTCTTTGTGCTGTTTTCAATTGAGTCTATGTCAAAAAGGATGAGACAATGACCACATGCTGTTTTATTCATGTTTTGCACAGCGTCCCGTTGGCAGTCGAGATGTACATGCTCTCAATTGCCTGAACGAATAATATGTGGAGATTTGGAGAGAGAGTCTAATGTAATGTAATCAAGTTGCATTGTGGGAAGTGTAGGATCTTTTGTTTTTGGAGCTTAACCCCCATAATAGGGGCTGAACTTCACATCGTCTTGGCATCTGCTGCTGTTGTTGCTTTGGGACAAAAGGTGTTGCTTTTTTCTGAGCTCTTCAATCTCTCCCTTAAATTTAATAATGTCAAACTTAAAATCGAATCCACAGCGAGGCACCGTCTCGTCTTGGTATGTAAAATGTATATTTTAGCAGCAGATATGCAAATGAGGGCAGCACTGCGAGCCTGAAGGTTTGGATCCACCCACACTGAAACCAGCGGCGCTCTGGGAACTCGGAGGCACTTCGGTAGATGCCCCAAAGTTTGGCCAACTACCTCTTCTCTCTTGTGGCCTTTTGACTTTGCAAAACTGTCAGAACGTGGAGAGTGGACTTTGTGGCAGGATGTCTGACTGGCTCGCTCTCGTGTGTGTGGGGGTGAAAGTAGGTTACAGTTTGCTTTTAGGACATGTAGCTAACCCCCTGACCCTGGCTTGGATCCTGCTCGCAGACCCCTTCAGCAGCAACAAACACACACTTCTCCCTGACGGTCGAGGCCTCCAGGACTTGGCTACCGGTGTCAAAGTGCACGGGCAGCCCGGAGAAGCTTTCACATAGTGGCAACACTCAAACAGCCGCCCGTCCCTTCCTCCTCTTCCTCCACCCACCACCCAACAGATGTGTTTTTCTCCGGCTTGTCCCCAAACTCCGTCCCCGTAACGACCGTCATTACCGTCGTCGTCATCTCGGCTTCGTCGCTTGAGCCTGAGCGGGTTTGAGTTTGGTCGAGTCGGAGCCGCAGCGAAGCCTCCGACGCCGCTGACGTTTTGCCTTCGGACCATCGTGTTGACAAAAACAGCCGCGGCGGTTGCACCTCAGAGACGCACAAGTGACTCTGAAAATGTCCCCACGATTACACTGGAGGGTTAAAGTGACATGAAGACAATTACAGAGTGTGTTTGTCCCCCATGTGTCCAACTGTGTACAGTGGTAGCTTCCATTTAACTTCCAGTTTGTAATGCTCTGTGCCGCCTTTTATTAAAGTCAAGCCTCGTGTTTTCATCCTTAAAGTCTACGCTCGATTCTTCCTTTAATATTATACTGAGTAATCAATCTCTTTCTGTTCAGCTGCCAGAGCAATGAGATTATTTCAGCATGTTTCCAAAAGATTTTCACAGATTTACTGAAATCAAATTCTTCTTTTTCTTGCATTTCTGGCTGTGCAGACTCTTGCAGAAGCAGAAAGTATAAATTAAAATATAAATTGTTTTATCTTGATTAAGTTACAGATGAGAATTTTTGCCGTGTATTCAATCTGCAGCCGTCATCCAGACAATAGCTGCAACTTTGGCTTTTGTTTTTTACTAAGTAATATACTTTGTGATCAGTTGAGATGAGTTAAATGCTTTTTTAGAAGTTTATTTTGAGTCGAGTGCAAAAATCCCGACACAATTTGTGAGTCCTTGAAGTATTATTTCCTTAAATCAAGTGAAAATCTGCTTGTGAAGTTTTTGCATTTTGCAGCTTTGTTCTTAATTCAAGGTCCAGACTCTAGTTTATCTTTGATTGTTGTCATGTATTCATCCTTCGATTCTTCCTTCCATATCAATCTGTGTGATTCATTTGATAAATCTCGAGCCCGGCCGTTTCTTCGTAGCTTCAGTCAGTAACTTTGGACTGAAGGTGAGACTCGATCTGTCTGAGCGTCTTGAGTCTCGCAGCGAAGGAAAACACAGGTGGTCAGTGTTTTTAAGCTGGTATCCGGAGAGCTTTCCAGGGAGCACTTGCATGAAATGGGCGAGATGTTCCCGCCAGCACGCTCGTGTTTCTTTTCCAGTTTATACGAGTCCCAGTATACACATGCCATAACACAGAAATATTTTGTCAATAGGCATATACAAAGCACTCTTTGGGCCACAGGAGAGCCATGAGAGAGTGTCCAATGTTTTTAAGAGGTCGATTCTGTGTTAAAAACAATGGGCAGTAAAAAAATCCCCTCGCCGGAGGAAAATAGCCACTTTCACCGCGGCTCCCAGGATGAGTGTTTACACATGCTCAGCTGGATCCGTCGGACCCCACCTCGCCGCCGACCTGCGCCGCCGTACAAATAAACAGGAAGGCCACAGGCACTTGGACGAAGGCCACGCTCATAATTCACCAAAAGCAGTATATTTTACAGAGGACCGGGGCGCTTTGGTGTGGCTCCAGCAAAAGGAATAAACTGTTAATCCATAAAAAGGCACGCCGGTTATGCGATACAGCACTTAGGTGCCATCTGAAAGCTCCATATCCTTTTAGCACTGGCCCTCTGTGAGCAGCGCCAGTTGATTTGGATGGAAGTTAAAAGAGTACTGTTAACAATAGGGATCGTATAACGTGGATGTTATGGCTGTTTGTTAGAAGCATATTTATGTGAAAGGGGAAAACTGCAGTTATGAGAGAAGCTGGACTCTTTACTGCCGGGTTCAGAAAATGCATGAATGTAAAAATGTCCAAAACAGCTGGCAGCTCAATGAAGTTCTCTCCACAAAATTACTATTTCCATCAAGCGCTGACTGTTACCACATGTCATTTCGCTCAGTGTTGAAATTTGTTACCTTTTGGAAGAAGCTCTGATTGACAGAAAGCGTTTATCTCGTTAGTGCGAAACAATGGCAGGAAATTGCCTCTAAAGCCGACGTTTTCAGACGCTTCAAGTTGTCTCAGAGCCGAGCGACTGCTGCTTTTTTTTTTTTTTTTTTCTCCTCCATTTAAGAAGCCGAACTGTGCCACAAAAGAGAAAACCGTCCAGATCTTCTCCGCTGCACTTAGACGCTCAGACAAACGCGGCGAACATGAAAAGCAATCTTCAAAAGCTATCTTTATCCCTCTGCAGTTTGAAGTGCCGAAATTAAAGTTGCATATGGATGCCATCGAGACGCGAGCCACTCGGGGAGATTAGCGACAACACGAGGCATCTGCGCGTTCCTCAACCATGTGTGTCGTGGTCGCATCCGCACGCAGCCGACAGCGACAAGGGCCGACGCATCCGCACAGATCAGGCCGTGATAATCTGAAATTGCCTCTTTTCAAAGATCTCTAAGTCCGGACCGGGTTGTGGTCAATGTTACACAGAGGCTCTTTAAATTATCCCGCCAATCAGTGTCAGAACCAGTGACGGCCGTTTAAATGCATCTTAAGAATCCGTTTGTAAGTTGTAATTGGTGTTTGAAATATAATTTATTGATCACTGATAACTAGATTTCTAGAATGAGTTTACACATTTACATTTATGTTAAAAAGTTCAATTTTAAATGCTTTTTTCAATCAATCCATTTGTAAGTTAAAATTGTGGGTTGCCAGGTTGACAGCCTCTATCCACCCTTCATCGTGAAGGAGAACAATCACTCCAGGCGCATCCTTATTAAAGCCAAATTAGGCTCATTATGATCTAAAAAGCATATTCATAATTTAACATTAATGAATTCACAATTAATGAGTGAACTTAAGTTAAGACCAAATGTCCTGACTTGTGAAGGTGCATTCTGGGATACGTTAGGCCGTCGGGACATTCCGGCCGGGCCGAGATGGGGCAGCAGGAAATATTTCACAATTAAATATACAGCAGGACGGAGGGAGAGGGCTTACAAAATACACCTCTTTTGCAATATAAACAGGATTTTCATCTAAACTGTGTACACAGCCGCAACAGTTCAGCTGGAGAGCCTCAGGTCTGAGCTCACTAATATGGCAAACAGCATCGATGCGGATATCACTCACGCAGACCCCAAAGTAAATACAAGCCGGCGATTCGTCCAAGGTAACAATTGAGGTTGTGTACGATATGATGGAATGCACAAAAACCCCCCATTAAACGCTAGTTCAAATATTTATATTTCTTTTTGGTATAAATATAACAGAAAGTTTCACAGTTCTGGCATTGTTTGGAAGGGCAAGGAACCCGCTCGCGTTATAAATGAGAGCTCGGTGACAGGTGGCGATGCAAAAATGAAGAGCGTAGGGGCCCGAAGGTAAACAGAGCGCTGCAACAATACGGACTCGTGTGTTTGGAAGCGGAGCAGCGGACCGCAGCGACGCAGCGGCATATTTCACGAGACTGAGTCAGAGTTTTATTGCCTCGGTCAGAATGTGAAGGAGAGGTCCACACACCGAGGGAACTGCGTCCACGTCCACAGACTTAAACATTTCCAAAGAAATAAATGTGTGTGAGCCTGCAAACGCACACATACGTACAGTCACACACACTTCTCTCCCTCGCTGACACACACACTCCTTTTCTAGACAAACTGCATTTCCCAAAACTCAGCTCGTAAACCGACGTTACTTTAACTAATCTAAACCAAAAACGCAAAAACTCCTACAGCTTTTGCTCAACAGTCCTAAAACTCAACATGATTTGTTCACAAAAAAGAGCAGAAATAGACCAGAATGCAATGCTGCTATGACCATGTTTCTAGATGTGATCGCAGGTCCCACAGCTCCTGCAAATGCAGCATCCCTGAAAGTAGCTGCCTTCAGTCTCCCGTTATCCTCTGTGCAGCTGTGAATTGTTTACATGCTGTTAATCACAGCAGGATTGTGCAAAATGAAAGTTGCATGAATACATTTGCTCTTCGCTTGGAATGGTTTGCCCCTGTCACGGCGCAGGTGGAGCTGGAAGAGTGAGTTGTTGTTACATCTCGGTTTCAGGAGAATGAATGAACGTACAGTGTTTATGTTGAGTAGTTTGTGACACAGGTGATTCAGGAGAAGTGATTTGTTGTTGTGACTGGTTGTGTGATTTTTACCTGTCTGGATTATTAGAGGGTGAAATTTTGGAAGATGTTGTTTTGGCCTCTGACACATCTGTGTGGTCAACTCTGTCGGGATACGACACTGTTTTGTTTCCGTTGTGTAAATGTAAATGTTAAAGGTCGTACGTCCTTCAGGTTTGGTGGCGTTATGATATGTGGACTTCCACCTTTGCAAATAAATAATATCTGCAAGTATTCAAGGGTTAATGTCTCCCTGATCCATAACCTGTAACTTTTAAAGTCTTAAAAATCCCCCTAAAGAAAACTGTCAATCTTTCTTCACCTTTCGATCCTTATGAGAACATTTTGACCTTAAAAATACAAACACAATCAGACCTTTTTTTCCACGCAGCCCAGATTCGGGGGCAAATGAGCTCAGGCGACATCCTGACACGCGTTTTCATGCTGCCTGGTCCCCATAATGAACCGGAGCTGACTTAAAAAGCCGGCGTCTGGCTGACCGACCTCGCACGAGAGCGGAGATCAATAGGAGGCTGCTTTGATAATTGCTCGGCGCTTCATTAAAAGCGCGGCGAGCTCGCGGAGGACGCCCCTTCTTCTCGCCAGTGACGGGGCCGCGTCACATCAGAGGCCAGATTAAAAAAAAAACACACACACACTCGCACACTTAAAACTTCTCCCCTTCTCCGGCCGTGATGGTAAACATGTTCTGATTGGCTTTAGGAGGAGATGAGCGAGGTATCAAAGCCAGTTAATTTGCCCAGTTAGGAAAATCTGTCAGCGCTTAGAAAACCTTAAGGAGGAGGACACTGTCGGCTTAAACGCGACGTGACGCGTCCGAAAGCCATGACCGAGCGTCTCCATCTCTCAGAGCGGCACACATTCTGTAGAAATGGTCTTTTTGTTGCTTTAATCAGCTCCGGTTTCTCTTGAATTCTCTAAAAAATTAGATTTCATTTGCTAGATAAAAAAAGAAAAAGCTCCTAATGCTACTTGCTGCTAGTGAAATGAGGTTCATTAAGGTTTTGATGTGACTGGATAATCACCCTTCAAAATATAAGCAGCGCTGGTAAACACGAATTATCAGGGGAGGAGGAGGAAAAACCCCGGAGCAGCAGGACCTCATTGGTAATGCAAAACTTTAATACTCGTGACTGAAGAGGCCCGACGTGCCGAGGTGTAATGTCAGCTATCAATTGATCGGCGGTCGGGTGTCTCACTGTCAGGCCCCATTGACATTCTCTCATCTTACGATGGAGGGAACTTGTTATATCCGTTTACGGCCGCGTGGATGTGCCGGGAATTCCTCGTCTCGGCTCGCTCTTCTTCTTCTGCCCTTTTTCTGGGAAGGAATCGTAACAGATCTTCCAGCGTGTTGGCCTGCGACTCGGGCTGTTGACTGTAAGTGCAAAGGCAATTGATCACCCTCCTCCCCCTCAGCGACACACGGACCGACCACACACCTCGAACACACACCTCGAACACACACCTCAAACACACCGACGCATAATCACGTGCAACTGTGCACAGGTTTGAGTTTAGAAAAGTTTAGAAATGATCTAAACAAAAATCAAAAGATCAAAAGTCAATATTTTGTAAGTCAAATTCTTCAGTTTTAAAATTCAAATTATGCATAATATGGAGGTGTATCATTTCCCATGATACACATGATACATTCCATGGGTGATGTCACTTGAGTCATTTTCTTAGACCTTAAGTCATTAAGTAATAGTTTTGAAGAATTTTCCGTTTGTGTCGTTTCAAATTTGTCATCTACTTGTTTCAGAAATGCATCTTGGTTTCTTCAACCCCTTGTTCCAGCGATAAGTTAAATCTATTCTTAAGATTTGAGGAGAGGTTTGGTGTTTGTACCCAGATGCCATCAGGTTCTAATAAGAGTGCAGTGATTTCCTGTTAATGCATCAGGGTGTTTTTATCACCAGAGTCTTACTGTAGCTCCAGACCTGCCGCTCTGTTGCATCCTCCCTTCTCTCCTCCTTTATTTTGTTCCCTCTCCCCCGAAACGCTGACCGACAGTTTATCACATCACGTATCACACCTCCAGAACTCGCTCTTCATGGATGCACGCACGCCTGCACACGGCACATATGTATTTTCTCAAAACAAACTCCCAAACACCCGGAGCGAGCGCGTGTTGTTAGGTGACAAGTCACCGCCGCCGCTCCCCCTCTGTACAAAAATAAAAACACACAGAGAGGTGGGAGGGGGCGTCTACACCCCCCCGGTCCATCGCTCTCAGCAGGGGTTATTGATTGTGACGTGCGCTCGCAGTGCACCTTCCCAGTCGCCTGTCAGCCAGATGCATGCTGGCAGGTCCGGTCCTCCCCCCCTTGACAGCTCCCGCGCGGCAGGGAGGTTGCAGGGGTGGCGGTGGCGTTGAAGGGGGGGGGGCATTTGTCAGAGAGCAAAACAGAGGGAGAAAAACAGCTGGCGGGGGCCTGGATTTCTCCCCTCTCTGCAGAAGCTGAACCCTTGACCCTCGACCTTGCTTGTTTGCGTCGCTACAAGGTGAGTTGCGCTGCCCGCGTAGGTTACCCTCTGCATTACTGTCGCTTTCCCCACGTTTACAACGACAAATCCTCCCCTCCCTGTAACGGCCGACCCCCCACCCGCGCAGCTCGTTTAACGCCAGCGTCTCCAGAAGGTGCATCCTGTGCGCTCGGCGGCTCAGACAGGTAATGAGTTAGCTCGGGGGTGGCCGACACGACTGCACGTGTGTGAGGGTGTGAAATTACCTGACACAGCTTTCGTGGGCGCAAGGTGCTTCCCCCGTCTGTGTGTTCACAGCCGTGGGATTTGTACACACATGTTCACACAGAGAGAGAGAGAGAGAGAGAGAGGAGAGAGAACGCAGCATATGCCAGTTGGTGAACGCTTTCATCCAAACCACCTAATGGCATCTAAAAACCTGAATTCAATTGCAGTTGTAACAAGTGGTTATTTGAGTTACTGTTGTCTTTATGTCTGACCTCTGACCTCAACATGTTCACCCAGAGACCTGCAGGAAACAGGAGAAGGTCTTATTTTACATTGAGTAGCTTTGGAGTTGTGCAGGTGGTGCAGTAAGTGCACGATCCAGTTGTGGTAGAGACGTGTAAATTGGCTCCTTGTGTTGAAATGTCTCAGATGTTGTTGGTGGCTAAAGCTGCACAGTGTTGAAGTGTTTCACAGAAAGGTGAAGAAGCTTTGGTGGACTGAGAGTAATAACCAGCCCGTGTCAGGACAAGCCCCAAATACTAAATGGATCATAAGTAATAATCACCCCAGGGTTGCAGACAATAAGCCCCCCCCCCCCTCAGTATCTCAATCCATTCGTCTTGGAAAAGGAAATTACTAAATCCAATACAGTTCGATAAAAATCTGGCCTGTCTGGATCGGCTGCTGCAGGATAATGCGGCCTGATAAAGGCGCTCGTTTCCGGCCGCGCGCCATCCGTCATCCGGGGGTTGCTCCCCTGGTCAAGCTGTCTGCTGCTCCAATGGATGACTGCAGCAGTCGGGCTGCTCGCTCCGCCGCCTCCCGGCCTTCGCGGCCGAGGTGACAGAGTGTAGTTGTTTGTAAAAGCCGACTCTGTGCGGAACAAACTGGAGGAACTGTGAAGCTGCTTCTCACAGATGAGAACAAGAAGTGTGAGGCACTTCCTGACTTTGTCCTCACTTAGTTCATTGATTCTAATTTTGCAGGAGTATGTAATGTTGCTCTGGATAAGATGTTATCTGTTCTGTTTTTGTGCATTTACAGCAACAGTAATTAAGAGAACTTCACAGTTTTTGTGCTGTGACCTCTGACCCCTGCAGATCCTACTGCTATTACTGATTATACAGTGCAAGAATGTAAGCTTTTTACTTTGCTGCGCTTTGTTGATGATGCACTAACATGATGTCAGAAGTCTACATGTAACCCTTTGTCACATCGTGCATTTCTATGAGTTGTGAGCAGTTCGATGGAAGAGCACAATACAGTGGTTCATAAGAAAAAAACAGATTGCAAAAGTCAGAATCATTTTGTTTTGTAGTATTACAGGTAATCATCTTTCAGCCTGATCCACAGGTCTGGAAACAATGAACTGATTCTGTTTTGCTTGAATGAACTGTATTGGATCGTGCCGTGACCTCTGACCCCTGTAGGCCTCAGCGCTGTAGTTTATATTCCAGAACAAATGTGAGCATATTTCACTGTTCCAGCAGTTTGAAGTGGCTCTGGATGCGAGCTTCAGCTGAATACCTGAGATGTAATGTCATCGAATCACTGTGCAGTCTGACCTCGAGCTCCTCGCGGCTGCAGGCTCGTGTTGTTGGCAGGAGAGTCGTGTAACTGAGCAAAGTACAGCTGAATCAGGGTTAAGGAGCTGCTCAGCTCCTCAGAGTTGTTCCTCGAGGAACCTCTGGATGTTGAGTCTTGTTTTAACTAAAGAACCTGTAAATGTTGGAGTCCTTTTGAGTCGCGAGAAACCTTAATCACTGTGGAGTCACACTAGGATCCAGTGTGGAAATAGGACACAGAAATGAATACTAATCGCCTATTACGATGCAGATTTGCTTAACAACTCGCTCTCGGCGGCCTGAGGGAGAACAGGATGTGTCGTCTTTTACTTAAGGTGCCGCGTGACCTCGGCACGACCCGCTATTAAAGAGGGACAAATGTTGCTGCTGTTAATGAGCAAAGAGCAGCGGAGCTCATAAAGAGGTGTAAATATTGGGACTCTATCGCAGACGGAGAGAGGAAAATGCAGCTTGGGCAAATTGTAGCTTCACCGTGTGGAACTTTAGTGAAATGCATGTAAAGGAAGACGTGGACGGGAAGAGTGTGGCGATGTTGCACATGAGATGAGAAAAGCAGGAAGTCAACATTTGCATTTTGCCTGTACAGTTCATGTTAACTGTAGCTAACTGTAAGATTGTGACCATAAGCAGTCAAATATGTTAATAACTAATCTTGGTTTTATTTATGTTTTCGTTCATACGTTCATGTTTCAGGTCCGATCACGTTCAGCTCTTTCAGTCTGTGTTCAAATGTGCACTTTTCACCGAGGTGCTCCTGCAGTCCTCTTTGTTTTAGTCAATATGGACCAACTCTGAGCGATTTGACTCGAGAGGCCACTCTGGTCACCCGCCCGCCCTTCTGAAAGCCGCCACGGCCGAATAATGCGAGCGCCTCGATTCGATTCACGTCCCCGCTGCAGCATTTCAAAAGACACTTAATTTCATACTTGTTTACGGCTCTCTCCGGAGATCTAAAGTTCAAAATCGCATGCATTTTTAATTCCAAATTAAGCCAGAGAAGAAGCAGGAGGAGGAGGAGGGGGAAAAATTCCACGTTCACTTCGCCACATTTTGACAAACGTGACCTCCCCTCGCTGGGGTGGAGGGATTATGTGGAACAAAAGTTGGCCCACTCGCCGTACCAGGGCTTAAGGCTATTGGGGCGACAGATTAGAATATCGTTCACCCTCTCGAGGAGATAAGAGACACGACCATCAGAAAACGGTGCAAAACATAATGAACCCGTGATCTCCTACCACCAAAGAGCACGTGTGAAGTTGAGATTCATAAATCTTCAAAACAGTAATGCAGATTTGTGGATTTTTTTTTTTTTTTTCGCTACTTATGCGTCTCCTAATGCTTAAAACATGATCTGGGTTATCAAAGGTTGGAGAAATGTTCCTGCTCATTGTCTTTTCCTGGAGGAGTCCACGTCCAGCGAAACTATCCCCCTCAGCTCGGCCGTGTTGTTGCCGTATTTCCTTTCTTATTATCCCACATAATTACAAATATGTCAGACGTGTCACCGTGTGACGTCTGCTGACGCCGGCAGGTCGGCAGAAACGACACGGCGATACATCTCACCCTCTCCCGCTCTCAATTAGCTCCCGGTGCTCCAGGTTAATGGAACTTTTGATTGGGGAAAACTCGGGTTTCCTGGACGCCCGGCTTCCTCGTAGATGGGCCGTGTGGGGGGTCGACCCCGTCCTTATCTGCTGTCGCAGAAAGCCGAGTTCCTCTGCTGCTCTGATGTGTGTTTGTGCTCCACCTAAGTGAACCCAACCACGGCGCTTGTTACTGAGCTTCCTCTTCATATGATGAAAGACAGCTGGAAGTGCACTGTCCAAACTAATGCTGCAATACATGCAAGAAAGCAGGAATTTAAACATAATCTAATGCACCAAGTAACTACAGATGTTATAATTTCATGATACTGATGAGTGTTATTCCTGCAGGATAATCAACCAACTGTAGCACATTCAATATGTCTTTACTGAACTTTATTTAACTTGAGACAAAGTGACAACAAATGCACATCAACAGTCATGAACATGTGGGACAGTGAAACCTGTGTGTGCTGTTAGATTAGTCATTTTTAATGTTGAATTCCTGATACAAAGGCGACATTTCACTGTACACATTGAAATATAATCATCCCATAATTCAAAGTAATGTTTGTTGAAATCTGAGCACTTTGAATCACTTATCTTCTCATGTAACAGAAGTCTTTGTACATCTCTGTTCTGAATGCAGGTGATTTGAGTGTATTTGTCTGTGAAGACACAGTGTGGAGGGTAAATCACAGTTTTCAGTCTCAGCTCCTCTAAATGACCAGGCCTCACACTGTTTCCTCCTGGGCGGCTGGACAGGGAGGTCAGCGAGATTACCGGACACACAGTCAGCCTCGCGTTCAACATCCCTCTGCACCAACCTCCTCCGGCCAAACGAAACCCACTATCAGAGGATGACACCAAACACCAGCCTGCCGGGCATCCTCCTCCTCCTCCTCCTCGTCTTCCTCCTTCCTCCGCTGCTCGGGAGCAAACGCATCAGTGAGTTTCACTTCAGCTTGTTTGCGGCCATGTTGGAGGCAAGGTGACAAGAGCGATGCAAGAGAAACATTCCTGTAATTTCCAAAAAAGAGCTTAAGGTGGAATTGTTCTCTGAGGGGGAAAGCTGCCACCTCTTTCTTCTCCCCCTCCTCCCCCCTCAGTTTACCTAACTCGCCAAAAAAAGGGGGGGATTTATCCACACACACACACACACACACACACAAGCCTCCTGAGGAATGGCTGGCGAGCAGAGAAGAAATGCGGCCTGACAATCTCCCCTTCCCTCCGGCGGCCGGATGCCAGAAACGAGCGCTGTTTCTTCTGAGAGATCTTTTACCGAAGATGCCAGGGATTAAGAAAGAAAAGACTGCAGGACACTGCTGTGTCACCTAGCATTAAACAGCCCTAAACTCCCCGGTTATGAGATACTCTGCACAAAATAGGTCAGGCCGGCAAAATGGGAGAGAAAAAAGGAAAAAGAGAGGTTTTGATTTCTTACTTTTTTTTTGTCACTGTCTTTTTCCTCCGAGTCCTGATGCCCCTGGATTCTACTCTTGGTGTTTGGTGCCTTCACACAAACTGAACACACAGTCATGCAAATCAGAAACAGTTTTACTGGCAAGTAAAAAAAGATTATAACTCTTTAAAATCTGACGGAATCTGAAGGTTAGAATCATATAAATACAGTTTATAAAGAACACTGATGTCAAGTTCTGCTCTCTTCACAGGAGCGAAGAGGAATATTCTGGCCCGTTGACATAAAGAAAGAAATCAGTGCACAAGCAGGACTCCAGTCGAGGTGGGTTATAAAATCATGTATAGTTAACCTTTAACTAAATATTGAAGTTATTAACTGCAGTGAGCTTTACATCTAAAAACCTAGAGTTGCTTCTGAAAACATCTGGGCTGGATAAAATTAATATAATATAATCTTTATTATTATAATATAATCAAACAAAAAACAGAAATTTCACAAACTGAGATTTCACAAATAAAGTCTCTCATCAGCTCAAAGCATTTTGTTATAATCTAAGACAATGTTAAGCATCAGAGTCTGAATTTATTTTGGAGAAACAAACTGCTCTGTATTAAACAGAACCTGCAGTGTTTGAACTTTGGGATCTCTTTGCTTGAGAGCAGCATCTTGAGTTTTCATTTTTACAGACCTGGATATTTTTGGCATTTTCTCCTCTGTTCGGTCGTTTACAGTTTAGAGACAGTTTAGAGATCAGTGTGTTGTGCAGGTTATAATGCTGCACATGCTCGTCTTCCATTGTGGAAGAAAAGCGGCCAAAAGTTTCTCTGTCGTCTTTGCTCTGAATAATTCAGCGGCTGCCTGGTCGAATGCAAACAAACGGAATAAAACATAGATAGTTATGAGGCATAAATAAGAACAAACAGCATCTAAGAGCATTAAGGAAACAGAGCGTCGGGGCTTTGGAGCGACAGATGAGGACAGTGTGTTTGACTGGCCGGACGGAGCCGGTCCCCCCCCAACATCTCATTCACCCCCCTAATGATGCGTGTCCTGTCAGAGAGGCACAGCCAAATTACATTCAGGACTACAAAGCCTTCGTCCGAGGTTTCTCTGTCTGTGCAACACCCTGCAAAACAATAACTGGGATTCAGCAGCTGCAAATTGCACTAAAATTTCCCATCCTCTCTCTGTGAATTATTAATGAGAGCCCAACCAAAAAAGACAAAAAAACGAAGGGGAGAGAGAGAAATATCTACAGCGTGCCCGAGCAGCCGAGAACGCTATAAAGCCGTAATTATGCCAGAGAATGAGAAATGGAACAAAGTTGTTGGAGCCAGAAAAAGGCAGAAACTGAAACTAAGAGCTGGAAATTTAGAGCTCAGAGGGTGAAGAGAAAAGTTGTTTTATTACATATGCAAAACGCCAAAGCTGCGGGATCGACAGACAATTAAAACGGGGATGAACAACAGTATTTGCATTAGTCTCTGTCAGGTTTGTTCTGGGAGAAAGAGAAGAAATATGTCGAGGGAGGGGACGAGGTCAAAATGCCAAAATATACAGGATCTGCTTTGGAGTGAAAACTGCAAATATGTTGACTTTTTAGGAAACAGCCTGGTTTGAGCTAAAAGGAGGAGCAACACGCTACCTGTAATTTAAAGGAATTTACCTCCTGCAACAAGAATGAAATACAATACAATGTAAGAGTAATGAGAAAAAACAAGAAGAGAAATAACAAAAGAGCCGCAGACAGTCGATAAATAGAAATACAGATCAGTGAGTGACTGTTAACTGTGAGATATCAGTTTTCTTTACTTAACAAAGAAGTACAAGTACTTATAGTAGTAGTACAAAAGTGTCAGGAGTAAAATATAAAGTACATATTTTGAAGCTACTCATCAGATTGTTTATTACATGTTGTATATATAATATGTATATGAATTTAGTCTGCATCATTTAAGACAAGATTGGAATAAATAATAACACATTGCAAAAAGTGCTGAGTGAAGAAGTAGAGTGTTTGTTTGTGTTCTGTTGACTTCATGTTTGAGAAAGAACCAGAGCATCTCCCTCTGTCTCTCTGACACAGACTTGTGGTTTGACTGGGATCCTCTGCTCACAGGAGGCAGTGGCGTCCAAATAGCTGTGAGAGTGGTGTGTGTGGTTCACCTGATCTGTGTGATATGTTTGATTATGAAATCATGCTGTAATTTATGGCCAAAATTATGTGGACACCACATGTGATTGTTGAACATGTAAGTCCAGATTAAGGGAGAGAGACAAACTGTGAGAGAATGTAATAGTTGTATGTATCCCTTAACTGGACGGGTGTCTACAAACATTTGGCCATGTGATCTTTGTGAAATGAAACTTATATGACTTGTATTCTGATCCACCTGGTTGGGGTTAAAGGTCACGGTGATGTTGTGTGACTCAGGATTTTGGAGTGTTTGGTTGATGAAGATGCTTCATATGCACAAGTTTCCTGGTGCTGTTCTGCCCTCTAGTGGCGCTGTCACAGGTTGACACCTGAGTTTAGGAGGAAATGGTGTTTATTTTGTTGTTTTTTGTCTTTTCTTTCATGTGTGTCTTGAAGGCAGCCTCTGGGCCTGATGACTGTTGGAAGCCTGACGACACAAATGTTTTTAAAACTAAGGTGAGTAGCAATTTATTTTTAATGTAATATCTATATTAATAATATGTCGTTTAAAACCACAGGCATGAACCTGTGTGTATGTGTGTGTTTCCGAGTTCAAGGTCGCCGTGTGGCTATTTCCAGCTCGTCTTCGCTTTGATCCGTGTTGCAAAATGACAAGGTAACGCAACTCGGGGGGTCAGCTGTGTTACAGGAATGCTTCCACGGATCGGGTAAGAGAAAATCAATCCTGCCTGACAGTGTCTTCAGGATACTCCGACCTGACTGGACCACGACAACTACACACGCATAGACGAGCACTTGAACTCACACACAAACAAACACAAGCTGCAACCAAATATAGCACACGCACACACTCCAGCTGTCTCTCTGTCTGACACACACGACCTCTGTCAGCTCCGGTTCGTCTCGTCAAGGTGTCGGACTGAAGAGGCTGAGTACTCGTCCTGCAATTCATTCAATCCAAACTGCATTCACCAAATATGTTCAACAGATCAATAGCTGTATCTGCTCCTGTCTATCAGAGGTTGTAAACTGGCCTGTAGTCTATGACACCCCCCCTTGTCTGGAAACACATGGTTTGGGGCAGGGGTTGCGAGGGGGACATATTTCTGACAAGTGTGCCATCTCCATAATTAGCAACATATGAAACATTAAACAACTGACGACAATCAAAACATTTCATTTGTTGTCAATTATTCATTACTTTGAAGGTTCTGAAGGGGTTGTTAATATGGAAATAAGCTTGCGATGCTAACAAGGTTGTATCTGAATCAAAAATCATTTTTTTCTTTCAGGCTAATATTTTGCCTTTTCTTGTCTTTTTCTTGAAGCCTGTTCTTCAAACAAAACCATTTTTCTGACTTAAAAACAAGTTGCTTTTATCCACTGTATTTGATGGAATTCTGTGATGGCGTCAAGTTCAAACTGAAGTTAAACCACCCAAAACTATATGTGTTACAGTGTATACTCTACTTTAGTAGACCGATTCCTGCAGTATGTGAAATCAATATGAGCCAAAGCCCAGAGGGACCAAGCCACAGTTGTTTAAGCCTGTGTCAACATATTTCCTTGTTAATCCTGAAACACATTCATGAACAGACTGGAGACAGTGGGAGAAATTACATGCTCTCAAGACGGAGACAAAGGTACTGGATCACACATGCTAATGCAGCTGCACGAAAGGTGCTGTCAAGTTGCACTTTGTGCAAACGTCACGAAGGCAAGTTGTGTGATCAAAAAATGGCCGACCTTCCCAAAGAAAGAATAACTCCAGATTTGCCTCCATTCACCAATGTGGGAGTGACTTTGGGCCCATTGAGGTAAAGCAAGGACGTTCCCATGTGAAACGATATGGAGTCATATTCACATGTGTGGTCAGCAGAGCTATTCATTTAGAAGTGGCACATTCTCTGGACACTGATTCTTGCATCAGTGCCATACGTCAATCTAAAATGTTGTTCACACGATTCACCTGCTGCACATGTTTTTTGTGTTGACATTTTCCAGAGCAGCTGAAGGAACATCTTCTCTGGTAAGATGTTTATTTCAATGTCCACTATTGAAATGAATGAAGCTCAAAAATCTAACTGTTTATTTTGTGTTTGAAGGTACAGACGCTCGCAGTCGGACCAGTTCTTCCACGTGTGGTCTGTGGGAGCTGTGGAAGAGTCTCAGGTCAGTCCACTTTCCAGAGTTCATGCTGAATGAATTTGAGTTTTATTTGTTTGACAAACTAAACTAATTGTTTGTTCTTCTCTTCCAACAGATTCCTGACACACACACACACACACACACACACACACACACACACACACACACACACACACACACACACACACCCCCCCCCCCACACACCCCCCACCCCCCACACAGTTTTGGCTTGCTTTGTCATATTTGTCATCATCAAAATAAAGAGATTGAAAAAAAAAAAAAAAAGCTTCCTTTGTCTGGATTTGAACCGTCGCCCTCAGACTCACTTTGCTGAGAGCCACTTGTGCTGCTCACTTATTCACTGAGCTATTCACTCTCACATTAGTTAATGGTTGGAAGTTGTATTTCTTTACATTTATGAGGAGCAAAGCCAGAAAAGCATGACTGGGCAACAGCTTGGATTTGATCCTTCCACCTCAGACCTTCAGGTGTCAGGACCTCATCTGACTGAGCTATACCTGAAGCCCCTCTTGTATCCATCATCCACAGGACTTTGGCTGGGATCAAACCCACAACCTTCAGTGTTCGGGTCAGACACTCATCTGACTGAGCCACAAGTCCTCACAGTATCAACATGTTCTCATCTCACATTAGAGACAAAGTAAAGACTAACTGAACTTTACTCAACACTTGATGTTTGTTTAGCACCTTTTAAACCAGATGTTGTAAAATAAATGAGCTGAAACAACCTCAACAACTGAAAATAGTGAAGGGTTTCTTTTACCAAACAAACCTCCATGTGAAGAGCTGCCTCTCAAGCAGGAATATACGTATAAGGATTAAAGACTATATCATGACAAGTTTTCTGAAGGTGGTGACTTTCATCTCATTTCACCAAGCAAAGACAAAACTGAAAGTTAAATAGATCTTTATTAGCCTTAATTGCAGCTGTATGTATATTCAGAGATATGATGCCACAGCCAAAAGAAACAAAGGACTAAAAAACATTGCAAACTTAAATGTACATCATGATGAGGTAAATGCATGGCGTGTACAAATATCTCCAGTTGGGCTCAGAGTTGTGATATTCTGGGGCGACGAAAAGCAACAAATCCCTGTTGCAACCAAAACTACCATCAGTCACAATATTGTGCATTCAAAAACATGTTAAACTGGCAGCAGAAGGAAGCAGCACAGACATCCAATATATCTTTGATCCGAGGGTAAAGGGCTCTTCATTTTTTAAAGGGGGAAGTTTTGATCTCTGAAAATGTTCTGTAAAATTTCATAAATTTGAGAAAGGCGACAAAGCTCTTTAGAAATAAGGGTCAAAGTGTCTCAGCTCCAGTACCTCAAGGTAAAAAATGCTTTAATGTGAGTCCATTAGTCCAATAATTGTAGGATGATTCCAAAAATACAAATAGGTAATTGAATGCTTCCTATTTACGTTTGATATTATGTCACACAAACATAGTTCATTCATTCATTTCTAAGTATAACGTAGCGGTGGTTTTATTTTGAAGTCATATTTTAAGTCTCGTCGGCTGATCTCGCGTGAGTACGTCTCATCACCTGCAGACAGTCAGTAATCAGAGTTCAATCAGAGTTTGAGCCTCAGAGGGCGACTCTGTCTTTTGTCGCCTGCAGCCAACGAGGTCATGTTTGTTTGTCTGTGTTTGACTTCGCTGAAATAAAACTTTGTGTTTGTTCTGTCTTGTTTATTCTCTGTGTAGTTTTCACGGTGGGTTTGGAGGAGAAACCTGAGCGAGCGGCGTCACGTGACGACCACGTGTCGGAGACGCCGTCAAACGCCGACACAAAGAAACAGGTAAGAAAACACACGCTTTTAATACAAAGCCAGAAACGTGATTGTGTTTTTGTGTTTTTACTCAAGTAATTTAACATTTCATCTGTTTAAGCTTTAAAATATTTTCATTTGAGTCGCACGTGTGTAATTTGAGGTTAATTGAGAGATTTCATTTCATTTTTTATTTACAATAGTGGCTGACAATTCTTCATAGACCAATCAGCATTGTCAACATCTGTGACAATACATATTTCTTCTACTGTCTCTCCACAACGTCTCCAGGTCGTAGTGCAGGTAAGGGTGTGGCCCCCTGGCGGCGGGTGAAGTAATAGCCTGTTCTCCTCCTTCCTGTCCTTCTCTCTCACAGCTGTGAAAGGACTGAACCTGCAGCTCATCAGAGTCGTTACAGGATCTTCATTCTGACAGCTCTGACTTCACCTGGACGTTTGCTCTCACATCTTATATGTTCAGACCGTCCTCTCTTTCAGTGTCATGACAGACTGCAGTTCTGTGTCAGCTGCTGTCTCTGTCCTCATGTCCTCCATCTTGCTCGGAGACGCTTGAATCCCTTCCTCCACGCAGCGTGCCTCGTTCAGCCTCTGCACTTCTACAGGTTCATTGAACAGATGCTTTCATCCAAAGCGACGTTCATCTGAGAGTAGATACGACACAAGCAAAGATCCAGTCAGGAGAAAACAACCTGGGTAAGTCTCAGGAAACAAAGTGTGATAGGACCTTGGTGCCTACAGGCAGTGAGGAGGGAATAGGATGCATCTCTCCATCCTCTGTAGCTCCTCCTTCACCTTCTGCAGCATGAGGAGAGGTAAGCATCATGCTGTGTGTACAGAATATGGCTGAGCGTTATCTTTCAGCTGTGTTCTTCCAGGTTCAGTCTCTAATGTCTCACGCTCATGTGTCTGTACATGTCCTCTGCTGCTCACGGTCTCATCCGCTCTCCTCACCAGCTTCATTTCCACAGACAGCCGCCTGCTGAGTAGATACAGTCTGAGTGGGTAAGTGTTTCCTTTGTGTGTCACAGTGCTCTGGATCTGTCCAGGTCTCCACCTGGGCTCCAGTGGAACATCTGCCGGCTCCAGTGGACTTTTGGGAACGTGTGAATGGTAAGTCAATGTCCAACTTTGGTAAGTCAATGTCCAACTTTGGTAAGTCAATGTCCAACATGGACTTACATCCATGTTGCATGTGCTGCATATGGATTTTCTAACAGGGCAATTTATTTTGAAGTCACATTTCAAGTCTGGTCGGGGATGAGTAAATCTCACATCACCTGCATTCAACAATCCTGACTTCTGTAAGTAAGTTTGTCACACCTTGGAAGACTGTTCCCTTTTGTAGCATGTGGCCAACGAGGTAAGTTCTTTGTTTTTGCAGCCAATGAGGTAAGTTCTTTGTTTTTGCAGCCAACGAGGTAAGTTCTTTGTTTTTGCAGCCAACGAGGTAAGTTCTTTGTTTTTGCAGCCAATGAGGTAAGTTCTTTGTTTTTGCAGCCAATGAGGTAAGTTCTTTGTTTTTTGAGGTAAGTTCTTTGTTTTTGCAGCCAATGAGGTAAGTTCTTTGTTTTTGCAGCCAATGAGGTAAGTTCTTTGTTTTTGCAGCCAACGAGGTAAGTTCTTTGTTTTTGCAGCCAACCAGGTAAGTTCTTTGTTTTTGCAGCCAACGAGGTAAGTTCTTTGTTTTTGCAGCCAATGAGGTAAGTTCTTTGTTTTTGCAGCCAATGAGGTAAGTTCTTTGTTTTTGCAGCCAATGAGGTAAGTTATTCCCTCAAGCCCCTGTTGAGCTGGACTCCACCCCTCTGCAGTTTGCTGTCATCTACCTGCTGCAGAGCTCACTCACACCTGGATGGAAGCAGATGCTCTGTAAGAATCACACTCACTGTTCATTTTAAAGCTGCCGTTGTTTTGCTTTTGCTTTTGTTTGCTTCACTTCTCTGTGTCTTAAATTGCTCCTCAGGGATAAATAGTTTTTTGAATTGAATTCTTTGATTTTTCTCGTGCATTCAACACCATCCAGCCACAACTCCTCAGTGAGGTGAGTGTGGACGAGCCGACCGTCTCCTGGATCACCGCCGACCTGACACAGACCACAGTTTGTCTGATTGGGCAGCTCTGTCTGATACACTGGTGAGTATTGTGAACTGTTCTGTCTCTGTTTCTGTTCACCTCTGACTTCCAGTACAACCAGTCATCTGCAAGAAATCGCCTGAACGTGGCCGAGACCGAGATGATTGATTTCAGGAGGAAGAGGACACCGACACAGCCCCTGTGTATCTTGGGAGAGGAGGTGAACAATGTTGTACTTTGTTAGTTTCTGATCTGTTTGCAGGAACTCTTTTTTGTCTTGTCCTGTTTCTTTTGTGCCACTGTTTTGTTTGTTTTACTGCTCTGTATGGTGTTATGATGTTGTCCTGTTATTTAATGTGACTGAAATGTTGTTCACATGATTCACATGTTGTTTGTGTTGACATTGTGTTTGTGTTGTCTCATTTATATTGTGTAGTTTTCACAGTGGATTTGGAGAAGCTCCAATAAACCAGGAGCAAGAAAGACACTTGTGTCTCTGTGCTGGGAGGGAGTCGTATAGAAGAGGAGCAGAAAACTGAAGGAACATCTTCTCTGGTAGGATTTTTATTCTCACTCTTACCAGCTCAAAAAGACTCCTTGACTCTCATGGTTGTTAGTTCAGTGGTGAAGTGTTTGCTTTCATTCCTGACAGAGATTTTTATTTTATTTGTATTGTGTAAGTTTTTGTCTCCCTCTTGTAGATGTGCAGCCTGAATGGAGGAGATGTTGGAAGAAGAGGAACATTTTCCAGAGCAGCTGAAGGAACATCTTCTCTGGTAAGATGTTTATTTCAATGTCCACCATTGAAATGAATGAAGCTCAAAAATCTAACTGTTTATTTTGTGTTTGAAGGTACAGACGCTCGCAGTCGGACCAGTTCTTCCACGTGTGGTCTGTGGGAGCTGTGGAAGAGTCTCAGGTCAGTCCACTTTCCAGAGTTCATGCTGAATGTAAATAGAACTATAAATTCTATCTAAGTGTATTGTTGTTGTCTGAGTTTGACTCTACTTTTCTTTGTCTCCCACTTGTAGATGTGCAGCCTCAGTGGAGGAGATCTGAGAGGAAGAGGAGCAGAAAACTGAAGGAACATCTTCTCTGGTAGGATTTTTATTCTCACTCTTACCAGCTCAAAAAGACTCCTTGACTCTCATGGTTGTTAGTTCAGTGGTGAAGTGTTTGCTTTCATTCCTGACAGAGATTTTTTTATTTTATTTGTATTGTGTAAGTTTTTGTCTCCCTCTTGTAGATGTGCAGCCTGAATGGAGGAGATGTTGGAAGAAGAGGAACATTTTCCAGAGCAGCTGAAGGAACATCTTCTCTGGTAAGATGTTTATTTCAATGTCCACCATAGAAATGAATGAAGCTCAAAAATCTAACTGTTTATTTTGTGTTTGAAGGTACAGACGCTCGCAGTCGGACCAGTTCTTCCACGTGTGGTCTGTGGGAGCTGTGGAAGAGTCTCAGGTCAGTCCACTTTCCAGAGTTCATGCTGAATGTAAATAGAACTATAAATTCTATCTAAGTGTATTGTTGTTGTCTGAGTTTGACTCTACTTTTCTTTGTCTCCCACTTGTAGATGTGCAGCCTCAGTGGAGGAGATCTGAGAGGAAGAGGAGCAGAAAACTGAAGGAACATCTTCTCAGGTAAGATGTTTTTTCTCAGTATCAGCAGCTTCTGTGTTTAATGTTAAAAGCAGACAAATATCTTAGATTGAGCTTCTTGATTTAGAAAAACTTATTCTGTTATTCTTGTAGATTGTTTAAGATACTTAATAATGCTATGTTGCTATTAGCTTTAATATTGTACCTGATACTTAATTGTTTTAGTCCTATTTGTTTGTTTAATGACTTTGTAAAACTAGTATTTAGTGTTTGCCTTTAATTGTCTTAGAGTTGTATTTTTTTGACTTTTTTTGACTTTATTTTTTTAAACTAATTGTTTTTTTCTTCTCTTCAACAGATTCCTGACTTGAAGTCTGGGGACTCGGGGACTTGAACTCGAGTCTTCAGGACTGTGGTCGCGTCTCCGACTCCGGAGACGTGACCACAGTCCGCTGAGCTATTTTTAAAAAAAAGCTTTTTGTCTCGTTTTGTCATATTTGTCATCTATAAAATAAAAAGAGTTTGAAAAAAAGATGCCTCCTTGGTCTGGTTTCGAACCCTGGCCCTCAGACTCACTTTGTTGAGAGCCACTTGTGCCGCTCACTTATTCACTGAGCTATTCACTCTCACATTAGTTGATGGTTGGATGTTGTATTATTTCTTGGCATTTATGAGGAGCAAAGCCAGAAAACAAAAAGTCAGTCACTGAGCAATAAGCTGGATTTGATCCTTCCACCTCGGACCTTCAGGTGTCCTTCAGGTGTCAGGACCTTATCTGACTGAGCTATACCTCAAGCTCAACACATACTGCTCGCTTCTTGTATTTATCATTCACAAAACTGAAAGAACAATGACAGAACTGAGGCAAAAAGTTTGAAAAGCTCAGGCTGGGATTGAACCCACAACCTTCGGTGTTCAGGTCAGACACTTATCTGACTGAGCCACCAGTTCTCACAGTATCAACATGTTCTCTTCTCTCATTAGACATTGATGAGTGAAGACTAACTGAAGATAAAATCGAGCTGAGGCTTGAGGCCTCGGCCTATTTCAAGATGGCGGCGCCCAGTTGCGGCAGCTCTCGCTCACCGCTGAGCTTTTTTCTCTTTATTATGTGTTTTTTAAAGTATTTTTAACTATTTTCACGTGCTTGAGTTACTGGATGCTCAGATCAACATGTCCACCATTGTGACAGTGTTTGAGCTGGCATTTTTCATGCCGTTTTTACAATGTTGACGTCCGTGTCTGGGCTCCACGTGCAGCCGAGGCCCTATTGTTTACAGGCGGGATCGGCTGTTGGTGCCGCCGGACGAGAGGCCCGAGGTTCCCCGGGAGATAAAGAGGAGAAGACGGGGGAGCCGTGCCGGAGCCCAGCGCCGCGACAGGAGGAGAAGATACCGACCGGTCCTCCCGTCCATCACCACGGGGAATGGAAGAGCTCTCCCCAACAAGATGGACGAGTCGGCGGCGCTGAGCCGACACCAGAGGGAGAACCGGGAGCGGAGCGTCATGGTGTTGACGGAAACATGGCTGACCCCGGAGACGGTCATCACACTGGACGGATTTAACCTGCTGCGGGCGGACAGGAAGAAGGAGAGCGGTGAGAGGAAAGGAGGAGGGCTGGCAGTGTTTGTGAATGATGGATGGTGTAACTCTGGGCTCATCACTATTAAGGAGCAACTCTGCTGTGAGGACATTGAACTGTTAGCCGTTAGCATGTTATTGCGATAGCTGCGTATATTTCCCCCCTCTGCTAACGCCGACCTGTGACGTCATCCACTCTGTCACGGACCGGCTGCAGACCCGACATCCCCAGGCCCTCCTTCTCCTCTCCGGGGACTTCAACCATGCCTCTCCACCCTCCACTCTGCCCACCTTCAGCCAACACATCACCTGCTGCACCAGAGACAATGAAATACTGGACTTGAGTTACGCCAACACCGAGGAGGCAAACACCTCATCAGCCCTTCCTCCCCCGGGAAGATCAGACCACAACCTGCTTCATCTCCAGCCTGTGTACAAACCTCTGGTACACAGGCAGCCAGCTGTGTCCAACAGTGAAGAGATGGTCCGACGAGGCTGACGAGGCCCTGAAGGACTGTTTCAACAGGACGGTGTGGGAGGAAGGATTCTCATGGGGACGACATCAACAGTCTCACTGACTGCATCACAGACTGTATGAACTTTTGTGTGGATAACACTGTACCCACCAGGACTGGACGGTGTTTTTCCAACAACAAACCATGGATTACTCTGGACATTAAGGCTCTCCTAAAGGAGAAGAAGGGGGCCTTTAAGTCAGGAGACAAGGAGGAGCTGAAGGCTGTGCAGAGGGAGCTGAGAAGGAAGATCAGGGAGGGGAAGAACAGCTACAGGAGGAAGATGGAGGAACAGCTGCAGCAGAACAACGTCAGCAGAGTCTGGAGAGGCCTGAAAACCATCTCTGGCCACAAGGGGCCGGACTCCCAGGCTGCGGGGGACCAGAAGTGGGTGAATGAGCTGAACCTATTCTTCAATAGATTTGATCAGTCATCTGTCCTTCCCACGGCCCAGCCCTCCCTGCTGCAGCCCTCCTCATCCAAGAATCATTGTTCAAAAACAGTTTCTGACAGCAGCATCCCTTACTGCCTGTCCACATGCCTTGCATGTCTTCAACTGTCCTTTTAAGTTTGAATTTGAAGCACATGGAATGTATGTTTGCTTTGTTATTTTTTGTGGGGCAGATATGGTCTGGCTGGTCAAAAGATATTGAAAATGGGCTGTTTGTATTTTCTGTGCTTTCTTCAAATAATGACACTTTGAGTGACCCCATGCTGGCTATTCTGCCAGTGTTTTTTACACACCCAGTAGCCTTCAGTGTGATATGCAGTCTAATTTTAGAGCACTCATTATCTGGATTTGGTAATCATGAAAACTTTGCTTTGAACAACTGGGATAAAA
This sequence comes from Holacanthus passer, assembly GCA_025331565.1. Lineage (NCBI taxonomy): Eukaryota > Metazoa > Chordata > Actinopteri > Pomacanthidae > Holacanthus > Holacanthus passer. The sequence goes on from JAFREQ010000137.1 coordinate 729,388, forward strand.
GTAAGACGGATTACATGATCCTTCATAGCAAAAAAAGGGATTTCAAAATCCAGATAATTTTGATCCAGATTACACCTTTTGAACAACTGGGCCCAGTTGTTCAAAGCAGTTGTTCAAAGCAAAGTTGGACTGGATCAGTCTGATCCAGATCCAAACTTTTCATGATTACCAAATCCAGATAATGAGTGCTCTCAATTAGACTGCATATCACACTGAAGGCCACTAGCTGTGTAAGAAACACTGGCAGAATAGCCAGCATGGGGTCACTCAAAGTGTCATTATTTGAAGAAACAAAAAGAAAGCACAGAAAATACAAACAGCCCATTTTCAATATCTTTTGACCAGCCAGACCATATCTGCCCCAAAAAATAACAAAGCAAACATACATTCCATGTGCTTCAAATTCAAACTTAAAAGGACAGTTGAAGACATGCAAGGCATGTGGACAGGCAGTAAGGGATGCCGCTGTCAGAAACTGTTTTTGAACAATGATTCTTGGATGTGTCTGTAAATATTAAGTTTCCAATTAGAGTCAGAATTGAAGACTTTTTTGTTTGATTTTGACAGTTTTTGAGAGGATTATTTTATTTCTACCTTACTGGTCTGTAGTGTGAAGTAGTCTGTAATTTCAACCGTATGGTTTTTATCAGATTTATTTTATTAGAATTTAATAGAAATCACATTTTTTTATGAAATCCACCAAACTGCTGGGATCAGAATAATCCTGATTTTTTTTTGGATCAAATTACATTTTCCTACTAAAAAGTTTTGAACAACACAAACTGAGGGTTTGATCAGAATAAAACTGATTTTTTTGGATCAAAGTTATCCTAATCCGATCTCAGAAAAAAGTTTTGAACAACCCATTTTCAAGACTTGATCCAATCCATTATCCAAAATCCGATCAGATGACCTTTGAACAACTGGGCCCTGAAGACCTGCGCAGACCAGCTGTGCGGGGTTGTGGAGTACATCTTCAACCTGAGCCTGAAGCTGGGGAAGGTGCCACAGGAAGGTGCAACATCCCCAGGCCCTCCTTCTCCTCTCCGGGGACTTCAACCATGGCTCTCCACCCTCCACTCTGCCCACCTTCAGCCAACACATCACCTGCTGCACCAGAGACAATGAAATACTGGACTTGAGTTACGCCAACACCGAGGAGGCAAACACCTCATCAGCCCTTCCTCCCCCGGGAAGATCAGACCACAACCTGCTTCATCTCCAGCCTGTGTACAAACCTCTGGTACACAGGCAGCCAGCTGTGTCCAACAGTGAAGAGATGGTCCGACGAGGCTGACGAGGCCCTGAAGGACTGTTTCAACAGGACGGTGTGGGAGGAAGGATTCTCATGGGGACGACATCAACAGTCTCACTGACTGCATCACAGACTGTATCACAGACTGTATGAACTTTTGTGTGGATAACACTGTACCCACCAGGACTGGACGGTGTTTTTCCAACAACAAACCATGGATTACTCTGGACATTAAGGCTCTCCTAAAGGAGAAGAAGGGGGCCTTTAAGTCAGGAGACAAGGAGGAGCTGAAGGCTGTGCAGAGGGAGCTGAGAAGGAAGATCAGGGAGGGGAAGAACAGCTACAGGAGGAAGATGGAGGAACAGCTGCAGCAGAACAACGTCAGCAGAGTCTGGAGAGGCCTGAAAACCATCTCTGGCCACAAGGGGCCGGACTCCCAGGCTGCGGGGGACCAGAAGTGGGTGAATGAGCTGAACCTATTCTTCAATAGATTTGATCAGTCATCTGTCCTTCCCACGGCCCAGCCCTCCCTGCTGCAGCCCTCCTCATCCAAGAATCATTGTTCAAAAACAGTTTCTGACAGCGGCATCCCTTACTGCCTGTCCACATGCCTTGCATGTCTTCAACTGTCCTTTTAAGTTTGAATTTGAAGCACATGGAATGTATGTTTGCTTTGTTATTTTTTGTGGGGCAGATATGGTCTGGCTGGTCAAAAGATATTGAAAATGGGCTGTTTGTATTTTCTGTGCTTTCTTTTTTGTTTCTTCAAATAATGACACTTTGAGTGACCCCATGCTGGCTATTCTGCCAGTGTTTTTACACACACAAAAGATCTGGATGGATCTGGACTCAGTAAGACGGAAAACGTCTGATCCAGATCCAAACTTTTCATGATGGATCAGTCTGATCCAGATCCAAACTTTTCATGATTACCAAATCCAGATAATGAGTGCTCTAAATTAGACTGCATATCACACTGAAGGCTACTGGGTGTGTAAGAAACACTGGCAGAATAGCCAGCATGGGGTCACTCAAAGTGTCATTATTTGAAGAAACAAAAAGAAAGCACAGAAAATACAAACAGCCCATTTTCAATATCTTTTGACCAGCCAGACCATATCTGCCCCACAAAAAATAACAAAGCAAACATACATTCCATGTGCTTCAAATTCAAACTTAAAAGGACAGTTGAAGACATGCAAGGCATGTGGACAGGCAGTAAGGGATGCCGCTGTCAGAAACTGTTTTTGAACAATGATTCTTGGATGTGTCTGTAAATATTAAGTTTCCAATTAGAGTCAGAATTGAAGACTTTTTGTTTGATTTTGACAGTTTTTGAGAGGATTATTTTATTTCTACCTTACTGGTCTGTAGTGTGAAGTAGTCTGTAATTTCAACTGTATGGTTTTTATCAGATTTATTTTATTAGAATTTAATAGAAATCACATTTTGTTCCTGAAATCCACCAAACTGCTGGGATCAGAATAATCCTGATTTTTTTGGATCAAAGTTATCCCAATCCTACTAAAAGTTTTGAACAACACAAACTGAGGGTTTGATCCGTTTTTGGTTTTCCAGATTACACCTTTTGAACAACTGGGCCCTGAAGACCTGCGCAGACCAGCTGTGCGGGGTTGTGGAGTACATCTTCAACCTGAGCCTGAAGCTGGGGAAGGTGCCACAGCTGTGGAAGACATCCTGCGTGGTACCTGTCCCCAAGACGCCGCACCCCAAGGACCTCAGCAGCTACAGGCCGGTGGCTTTAACATCCCACCTGATGAAGACCCTGGAGCGGCTGGTCCTCGCCCGTCTCCGCCCCCTGGTGGGTCCATCGACGGACCCACTTCAGTTCCCCTATCAGCCTGGCATCGGGGTGGACGACGCCGTCGTCTTCCTCCAGCACAGAGCCCTCTCTCCCCTGGAGAAACCTGGGAGCACTGTGAGAATCATGTTCTTTGATTTCTCCAGTGCATTCAACACCATCCAGCCAGCACTTCTGAGGGACAAGCTGGAGAACACAGGGGTGGACCTGCACCTCACACCCTGGGTTCTGGACTACCTCACCAACCGTCCACAGTATGTGGACACAGGACTGTGTGTCCGACACAGTTGTCTGCAGTACGGGACTGGTGCCAGCAGAACCGCCTCCAGATCAACGTGGGGAAAACCAAGGAACTGGTGGTGGATTTCACTCACTCCCCTCCAACACCAGTGGACATCCAGGGAATGGACATTGAGATGGTGACATCTTATAAGTACCTGGGTGTTCACCTCAACAACAGACTGGACTGGACTCACAACACTGCTGCACTTTACAGGGAGGGTCAGAGCAGACTCTATCTGCTCAGGAGACTGAGGTCTTTTGGAGTGCAAGGGGCGCTCCTGAAGACCTTCTACGACTCTGTTGTGGCATCAGCCATTTTCCACGGAGTAACTTGCTGGGGCAGCAGCATTTCAGCTGTGGACAGGAAGAGACTGGACAGACTGATGAAGAAGGCCAGCTCTGCACTGGGTTGCCCCCTGGACCCAGTGGAGGTGGTGGGAGAGAGGAGGAGGATGGCCGAGCTTTCACTCATTCTATTCAAGGTACAACATTTTCTATTGTAATGTATAGTCCTCTCCAGCCCCTATAAGGTGATGTTTAGCTTTCCTGTGGAATGTGAACCTATGTTTTCCTTAGACTAAGGGAACAAGGCCACGTCAGAGGACTTAAGATAAAGAAAGTTCCATAGGCTAGATGACATTTTGACAGCCATTAGCAGATGTCTGATTTACTATCTGATGGTAGAAGGTGGGGTTCTGTGGGACAAAGAAACCACATATAATGTTAGTAGTTTGGGCTGAAAGAGAGAGATCTCACAATTGGCAGCAGAGACTCTCAGATTCGGCCGGTTGCTCTTTTCTTTTGTAATAAAGTCTTTTTATATACAAGTGAAGACGTGTCGTCAGTGGTCACTTCTTTTCATCAAACACATTAAGAAACAACAGTATTTTAGTATTTAATATTTCAGATCTTTTGTTAATATGGTCTTTTTAGCCTTCTTAAACTGCTTTGTGGACTATTTAACTGCTTCTCTCCCCTTTGCTGCTGTAACTTGTGAATTTCCCCACTGTGGGACGAATAAAGCTTTATCTTATTTTACCTCATGGTCTGAAGTCAGTCACTCAAACAGTTGAGCTACTGAGCTTCGAGGCCCTCGGGCCCATTTCAAGCCTGATATTGAGAATGTGTTAAACCAAGTGCAGACTTGATGTGACTCAGCTGTGTTGAGTCTTTCCTCAGTCTCACTGTTGACTGGATATATGTTTGTGCAAAGTCACTGGAAGAAGAAAGACCATGAAAGGTGCAGCTGTTTCCTCTTTGTTTCTGACTTTATATCTGTTTTATTTCTTGTGTTCTTTATTTCTGATAACAAAGTCACTGGAAGAACAAAGACAAAGACAAAGACATGTGGCCCTTGGATCAGCAGCCTGTGAGAAGACCAAGATCAGCAGCCTGGGAGAAGACCAACATGAGTTTGTCTCTGAGCTTTACTCAACACTTGATGTTTGTTTAGCACCTTTTAAACCTGATGTTGTAAAATAAATGAGTTGAAACAACTGAAAATACTGAAGTGTTTTTCTTACCAAACAAACCTGCATGTGAAGAGCTGCCTCTCAAGAAGGAAGAGGGAGAGTCCACTGCTATTTATACCTGGGGGAGCCAGGGCTGAACTGAGTGAGTGTTTGGTTGTGAGTGAATGAACAACCATGAACAGTCTCATCAGCCATTCATCCATTTAGAGTCACAATCGGTCGGCCAATAAAAAAATAAATAAAGGGTTGTTCACCACGGTCTCCTCCAGGCCCTTCAGGTCGTCTCTAGACAGGAAACAGAGATGTTCAACCAACATTGATCAAACACACAACATGAGATGAACAGAGTCAGAGTTCAGAGGGACCCACATGAGTTTCTGTAACTTTGAATCCTTCTCCTGCTCCTCAGCCTTCAGTTTGTCATAGTCGGACATGAGTCTCTCCTGCTCCAGTAACAGACCCTGGTTCAGACTGAGAGGACAATGAGAGGGAATCATGACAAAACTGACTGATCAATCATTCAATGATGAAACAGTCAAACACCAAAACTGATGGGAAACACTTTGAAAAGCTCAGGCTGGGATTGAACCCACAACCTTCGGTGTTCAGGTCAGACACTCATCTGACTGAGCCATCAGTTCTCACAGTATCAACATGTTCTCTTCTCTCATTAGAGATTGATGAGTAAAGACTAACTGAAGTCAAGCAAGTTCATCTTTACTCATCTATCTATATTGAAGAGAACATGTTGGTCCTGTCAGAACTGGTGGCTCAGTCAGATGAGTGTCTGACTCAAACACTGAAGGTTGAGGGTTCAAACCCGACACATTTCTTAATTTTCCTTTCAGTAACAAGCAATAAATACAACAAGGAACCAAGCTTGGAATCCTCTGAAGAGTCTTTGAAGCTCAGTAGCTCAGTTGTTTCAGTGACTGACTTCAGGCTGGAAAGTTGAAGGTTCAAACCTCAGTTGGTCTTTATCTTTACTCATCTGTCTATATTGAAGAGGACTTATTAAGCCAGTGAGAACTGGCTCACTGTGAGAGACTCATGTCGAGCCTTTATTTATTTTTTTATTGGCCGACCGATTGTGACTCTAAATGGATGAATGGCTGATGAGACTGTTCATGGTTGTTCATTCACTCTCAACCAAACACTCACTCAGTTCAGCCCTGGCTCCCCCAGGTATAAATAGCAGTGGACTCTCCCTCTTCCTTCTTGAGAGGCAGCTCTTCACATGCAGGTTTGTTTGGTAAGAAAAACACTTCAGTATTTTCAGTTGTTTCAACTCATTTATTTTACAACATCAGGTTTAAAAGGTGCTAAACAAACATCAAGTGTTGAGTAAAGCTCAGAGACAAACTCATGTTGGTCTTCTCCCAGGCTGCTGATCTTGGT